>CABFVX010003917.1:6950-75654 GCA_902151425.1 Timema shepardi | reverse complement strand
AGGATCACTTCACGAGGTGCGGTGAGGATCAATGTTAAACCTTATGGGAGAAAGTGGGCCAGAACTCTTAATTTAACCACTACTGACGTGTTATCAGGTTGGGACACCAAATAGGAGTGGTCGATGATGCTATTAATGATTATTAAGTGGCACCAAGGGCGTAGAAAGCTCATTTTTCTAGGGGACGGGGGCGTCCGCTAATGAGTTCTAGGGAGGTCTAAACCCTTCCCCCCGACCCTGCTATTTCTTTCAAACTGTTCATAGTTAGCGAGCCCGCATAGACTGAAGTTGTTCTGTTATATATGCGGCTCTTTTCTTAGGGTGATCCCTCAAGTAGGATCTTACAGATGTTTGCCTCATGTTCTCGGACTCATTCCAAGAAACGTCCTGTGTTTTACAATATCATATGAACGTATGTGAAAAGAAGCACGGTATTTGAAATGGTGACAGAGCTAATTTTACAATCAGAGATTTTACTAAGTGTGTCTTGAAGGTGAATATTAGAATATTCATTAACTAATTTATGGGGGAGTCCAACAAATTTCGGGGAGGGGGAGTGTATTTCAGGGGGGTCTGACTCCACCTTTCTATGCCCTTGGGTCTTAAACCTAGCTAAAGCCTAATTAACCAGAACATGACGACCACAGGAAAAAATCCCCTTCAAGGAAAGATACCTATGATACCGCCGGGAATCAAACCCTGGACTGAGATAAAGTGTTAGGAAATCTGACCACTATACCAAGAGGTCAGCCATTCATTGAGCTGTTACAGGAAAACACATAACCACCCATAATGTTCGACACCTTGCTGTACCTGTAGTGAGATAAGCATGGCATGGCCGGGAAAGGTATCGTTAGTGAAATTGGGCTTATCTCTTTCACAAAGATGAAATGACGATGGTCGGAGGACTAGTTGCTGTGTCTGTGTGTGATGATGTAAATTTTATCCACACAACAGCTTTCAATAATTTTATCTGATACATAGTTAAATGTCTTAATCACGGTCGTTTGGTGAACATTATTAACCTCTTGTGCAACCCCCGAACTGTATCCAGGGTTTGCCACATACCGCAAAAATATCTGAAGTTTTTCCTTAAAGGTTAGGGCACCTCCTTTCTTATCACCTTCGCCAAGTGATTGTTCGCTCAACCATTGTATATTTTCTTCAAAGAACCTATATAAAGTTTTATAATAGCAAATTTCAGACGCTAAACGCGGTCTGTACAGCTTTCTTTTACGCATATTTATCTGAACTTGTGCCATTTTCAAATATGAGTCTACTATTAAGCAGACTTCAATTTTTTGAATGATTTGCTTCAAATCAGAACACTTTGTTTCTTTTTATTCATACTAAAAAAGGATTTGCTTGGAGCCAATACTCCTATTTTAATTTTTAACGAGAATGAGCATGATCTGATATTTTATCCATGCATATTGAAGAATTTGATTCAAAAAGGTGCAGTATAAGCATTTGCTCCATATTATTCTTATGGGCCAAGTTGGACTATCAAGTGAAAGTTAAATAGTCTTACTAGTAGTCCCATAAAAAAAAAAAAGTCGAGCATTGGTGGATTGGTCCCTGCAATAAAACAATCATTGCTACTAGCCATTAAACAAATAGTCTAGGAAAAAGAGAGAGAAGGGCAAATTGCAAGAAGATACACCAGCAAACAGGATGGCCAACATCATTGAGGGATGTAGATACAGTCCGATTTTCATAGGAGGGGCCTTATCTGACAGTTAGAAAAGTCACTAGTTCTACTTTCACGTGAAGAATGTTCATTCATGCGTTTGGTTAGATCTGAAGCTTTCACTTTTGCTAGATATTATCAATACATATAAAATAGAATCGATGAAATAGTAAAATCAGACTGAAAAAAAAAGTTAATGATATAAAAGACCCTTTCTATGAAAATTAGATTATATACTGCGATATGGCAAAAGATACGTTCCCCAACTCCCGATTCATTGGCAACGAGTCTAGCGCTCACTTAGCTCTGCAAGTGATCCATTCAGTAAAGAGCTTATCTCACGGACGATTAACTCGGAACTTATGATTGCAGAGTTATTGTGAATTCACACGTTCGTCAAAAAACAAGCGCAGAATAGAAACGGGGTCACGTGACGAGCTCAAAGCTCTTCACTTCAACTCATCTCTACTTTGTCCGCTCTGCCTCGAGCTCTTCAGCACGAGAAAACCAATCAAATCTCAGAACTAGAAATCTCGAATCAGTGAGAATGCACTGTAGAGATAGAAGTAGGCAGCTTTTATTGGATGCTGTGCGGAGATTTGAAATAAATCCTCGTCTACAGACTCCGTATTCGCAAGGTGCATAATACTCCGTGAGAGATCGACTCCACGCTAACAGATTACACTGTCTATAGTCTCCTTATTCTTAATTCCTGGTCCTTATCATTCCGTAGAAGTTGACTAAACTTTTAAATTTCTATGGACTAGTCGATACGGACTGCTAACGACTACAGATTACATCAAAGTAAGCGTGCGAGCGCGTAGAAATAAACGCACCAATGGCATTATCAAAACAATTACATTAACTAGCTCATGTTTTAAATATATTATTTGAGATTGTACTTAACATACCTTTCAAATGTTGCCTATCCTGGACTTTTTATCAAAATATTTAGTGTATTTACTTTTGTTAATAATTGTTCAGCTGTGATATCATCTGCTTGCGCCTAGTTCTAGAAAATTTTCTTTCGAAGAGCTTAATTGGACGTTGTTTCTCCAATTTTTCATTGGTTGGCACGGTCACGTGATTACGGATACGGACTGTTTAGACGTGATTTCTATTTCTAAGGACTTAAGGACAATAAAGATGCGGAGCTTAAGGACTCTCTAGATGGGGCTTAAACCTTCAATGGAAAGCATATGTATCGATGTACTGGATTGTGCCACGACACGGCGTTAAAAGTTTGAAAACATCCGCCGTGACAAAGATGTAAAATATGTTTATCAACTAGAAATTAAAATATATTGATAAGCAGATGTTGTTTTAAGTTTACATTGCCATGCATCATGGGTCAAGATTAAAGACTATGAATTGTTGCGCCACTTAAGCGAATTATGCTCTCTTTCGACGAACGTGTGAACCAGAATGAGCATCACAGTGCAGTTTTCTGCATTCTTTGTTTGGCAACAGCGAAATTTGGATAAAACCGTGTGACAGTTGGGGGTTTTCCCCACGTCATAGTAACCGTTTGGGTTATACGCTTTAAGTACTAATTACTCTAATGGATTAGGAATTGGAAGTGTTGAATTAGAGGAAGTGAACCCGCATTTGCGTGGAGGGAGAGTGGAAAACCAATTAGGAAAAACCACCCCAAGTTCACCCGACCGAGATTCGAACCTCGATCTCCCCGTCCTCAGCAGTCAAACTCAACACGACAAGCGCGTTAGTTAACTACGCCACCGAGGTGGGTCGCATACACATTAAATGCGCTAATGTTGTAAGGATGAGGAGTGTGGAACCTATAGAAAATGTACCCACATTTGCAAGAAGGGAAAATGGAAACACATTTTAGGGGGAAAAAACTTTTCGTAAAAACAGTCATGATTCAAACTACACCCTCCCCGTCTTAAGCGATCCATCTTTTTGCGAGAGTGGCACCTTAGACCACGTGCCCACTGGTGCGGGCGACATTAGCTGAGTGAACTACACAACGATCTAAAGAGACAATTTAAGTTATCCGGTAAGGGCGTTTTCTTACTGATCTAAGAATACTGGGTACTTTTCTCGGTTCAGGTTGAAGATGGATTACACAATTGTGAAACTAGGTGTATTCCGCTTAAATAAGTATTTTCTTAGAACCGCGTCTTAAAGTCCTTTCATCGTATGAATTTTTTTCTGAAAGGCCTTTTTCCCTAACAAAAATCTAGTATATAATAGGATATTGGTAGGAAAAAAAGACCTTTAAAAGTGTAAATCCTACCGTGAATGGAGTATACTAACCGTTCGGGTTTTATGCTTAAGTACTAATTACGCCAGTGATTTTAGGTATTAAGAAGGCTGTTTTTTGAAAAGGTGTATCCACATTTGCGAAGAGGGAGAGGGAAAAAACTGCCCTCAATACACCTGACCGATATTCTAACTTGGATCTCCTCGTCATCGGCAATCTAGTCTACTATGAGAGGGTGGCAACACAACGGACCATGTAACAGACAGTGCGTGCTTCGTTCGACACAAAGAAACACTTTTTTATTTTTAAGGGTGAAATAGGATATTGCGTGCGCTGTGGGGGATGAAGCGACACGCAAAGGGCTAGTAATATAAGAAGGGGTGAAATATGAAGAGTAGGGATATGAGAGAGAGAGAGAGAAAGGCCATGTCAAGCTGGCGCCCACCCACCGATACTACTATAACTACTACCACAACTCCCCACGTGACGTGGCAGAAATATTTATATTTTTAGTTTCTAAATTTCAAAGTTTAATATTAAATAAAATACTCCTTGGCTATCTTCATTGAGTTAGATTATTTTTTTAATGGCGGAATATTACAACCAAACACTAACTAACATTGCTGCGAATCATTTTAAGGGGAAAATGTAGGGGGAGCAAGTTAAGCGCAGTGTTTTTGGAGTTTTTATTACAAAAAAAAATGTTTGATCAAAATAAATCCAATCATTACTTTTAAGTAAAAACATAAGAGTTTAATTTTCTTCATATGGTGATATCAACAGTTATTGCAAATCTGTAAAAGATGTCTTGGAATTTAATGACAACTTTTTCTCTTTATTTAAAAAGTTTGTCATCTAATACCGCGATGATCATGACAGGTCTCCAAGAGCTATATTTGCTTTATTTTGGCCAAAAAAAGTTTTGTTATAAAACGGCAAAAACACCGACCTTAAATAGAGTTCACTGCACTCGCAACTTAAAAACGCAACAGTTTTATGAAACAATCCTCACTGCAGACCAACTAAGTACTATGAAACAATCCCCACTGCAGACCCACTAAGCACTATAAAACAATCCTCACTGCAGACCCACTAAGTACTATGAAACAATCCTCACTGCAGACCCACTAAGCACTATGAAACAATCCTCACTGCAGACCCACTAAGCACTATGAAACAATCCTCACTGCAGACCCACTAAGCACTATGAAACAATCCTCACTGCAGACCCACTAAGCACTATGAAACAATCCTCACTGCAGACCCACTAAGCACTATGAAACAATCCTCACTGCAGACCCACTAAGCACTATGAAACAATCCTCACTGCAGACCCACTAAGCACTATGAAACAATCCTCACTGCAGACCCACTAAGCACTATGAAACAATCCTCACTGCAGACCCACTAAGCACTATGAAACAATCCTCACTGCAGACCCACTAAGCACTATGAAACAATCCTCACTGCAGACCCACTAAGCACTATGAAACAATCCTCACTGCAGACCCACTAAGCACTATGAAACAATCCTCACTGCAGACCCACTAAGCACTATGAAACAATCCTCACTGCAGACCCACTAAGCACTATGAAACAATCCTCACTGCAGACCCACTAAGCACTATGAAACAATCCTCACTGCAGACCCACTAAGCACTATGAAACAATCCTCACTGCAGACCCACTAAGCACTATGAAACAATCCTCACTGCAGACCCACTATGCACTATGAAACAATCCTCACTGCAGACCCACTAAGCACTATGAAACAATCCTCACTGCAGACCCACTATGCACTATGAAACATTTTTTAAACACCGTGTCTCACTAACCGTTCGGATTATACGTGTCTGTACTAATTACACTAGTGGTTTTAGAAATTAGTAAGGTTATATTTTGAGGAAGTGTACCCGCATTTGTGTGGAGAGAGATAGTGGAAAAACCCCTCAGTACACTTAACCGCGATTCAAACCCCAATCTCCCTGTCATCGGTAATCTAATCCAGTGGTTCTTAACCTTTTATTACTTGCTGCCCCCTAGTTTTTAAAAACATATTAATCATTAAGATTTGTTCCAAAATAGTGGCTTTATTTACTGATTATAATAAAAAGCAAATAAAAAAACAGAAATTAACTTACCTAAGTATATTAAATGGGGCCTCTGCTAGAACACTTTCCACCAATCTGTCTATTCTTATTTCGAATGTATTACTTTTTAATGCTATTCGCATGCAGGAGTCGATTTCGCAGCTTCATTTTAGTATTTACCATTGTGGAAAATCCCTTCTCACATAAATAAGTAGAAACAAAGGCAAACAAATTTTAAATGGCGTAGGTAATCAGATGGGGATTATTTGTACTATCCGTGATTTCTATTATTCATGCTTGCCCTCCCTTCCATTACCCCGGAAAATCGAGAATCTAATGTACTTACATGCTTACGATCATCGAATTCTTTCTTCCAAAACGTAAAATTTAAGATGATCGATTTCAGTAATAAGCGAATATCATATTAAATATTTTTTTAGAGGCCCCCAAAAAACCTTTCGTGGCCCCCTGGTTAAGAATCACTGGTCTAGTCAACTACGAGAGTAACGTCTTAAACCACGCGGCCACCGAAACTGTTTTAATCTCGTTACATCAGTCTGTAGTAGTTCCCGCCACAAAAAGGCTTTTCTGAGAATTCATTAAGTAACTTTTAACTACTTTCAAGTCGTGTCTCTGCAGTTGTCACTTTTGATTGACATCAACTTTGACAGCTGGAAGATAAATAAAGTGATCATTTATCAATTAAGGCTTTTTTAATGTTTGATTGACATCTATATATTTTTTTTCTCCTCCCAGACAAGACCGTAGGCGTGATTTTCTGGAGGGGGATAGAGGGAAGAGGGTTTCAGACCTTTCCTATGAAAATTGGACTGTACCCATGTCCTTAGCTACCATAAAAAAAACTCTAAATAACTTTAAGAGGCATTCAACATAACCTTATTAATTGATCCTGACTACGAACTTGTGCCTGGGTGCCCTCAAACAGTGTGTAAAAGTTGCTACATCTACTTTAATTAGTTCATACGCCAAGTGGTATGATTTGGCCCAAAAGTCAACTAAAGCAGCCATGTAGTATGTTAGAATACTACAACTCTCATAGAAACAGCTCTTTTATGAAATATAAACAAATGTTTGCAGCCAAAATTAATAACATATATCAAAAGTGTAACTTCAGATCAAATGACTTGACGTATGAATAAGTAGAATGTATTAGGTTTTTCTAGCTGTCAGATAAGGCTCTTCATATCCAAATTGGACTGTGGACATTGCGCAGGTGTAAGTTACTGCACTCACCACCTGCATTCTCAGTTAATAGTGATCATTTCTACCACTCACCTGAAACAAAACAGAAACAACTGTTTTAGACAATATAACAACCACTTCTTTCTAGCACCGCATCTTACTAGCCGTCCGGGTTGTACACCTATGTAATAATTACATTAATATATCAGGGGTTACGAAGTGTACCTACATTTGCGTGGAGAGAGGGTGGGAAACAATTTAGGAAAACAACCCTCAGTGCACCCGACCGGGATCGAAACCCGATATCCACGTCTTCTGCACTCTAGCCTAACACAAGAGTATCGCGTTTGACTATGCGGCCATTGAAGCGAGTAGTAACCACTTATCCGCACAGGTGTTCACGCAGACTTAGACGTCAAACTCGTCAGATCTGACTGTAACATGGAGCTGAGGGTTAGAATCCCAGTCGGGTGTACTGAGGTTTTTTTAACTAATTGGTTTTACACTCTCAATCCATGCAGATGCGGCTATCTTTTTTTCTAAAACGCTACCCTGCTCGTTCCCACCCCATTTGTGTGGTTAAATTCGCATAACCTGAAAGGCCGACGGAACGCACGCGTGGTGGGGATGATAGATTTTACAGCTTTGAGATATTAAAATCCGGGGCAAAACGAAAAGCCCTCTTCGGCTTTGAGAAGCTGCGATTACGTCGAGAACGATTGAAACGGAATCTCAATCAAACCTTCTCAACCAAGTATTTTTGTATTTATTGTGACGTTTTAACAAAATGACTAGCAACACATGAATACATGTGAAGTGGAGCCTAGTGAAAATCAGCAATGTGGAGTCTGTACTCTCGGCCTCCAACTCTAACTCCTCTATTTTTCTACAGTCCGACTCCAACCCCTTCAGAAATGTCTAACTAAAGTATATTAATTAGTAGTAACAAATTTACTGGAGTGAAACTATCTCATACATAGGCCTATTACTTCACAGTCAGCTTCTTTGGCATTGTTAATTTATTATGTTTGAATAAATTTGTCAATCCAAACTATAAATGTTGGTCATAAAAATAAAAAAAGTATAAAATTAAAAGTATATATTTACCAATTATTGATTGTTATAATAAAAGTTTTTATTTTGAAGCAGAAATCGGTACATTTTTACTGACTCCTACTCGACAGCCTTGGTGAAAATACACATACTATATTATCTTGGAGAGAAGAAGATTTTTTTTATCAGAAACCAATAGCTACAGCTCTCCAAACTATATGTCTTACCGATCAGAAATAGCAAGTTAAAACTTTGGGGCAATGCAATCAGTTTAGTGATAAAAATGTATTCCAATTTTAAGCTTTTTGGTATTCGTAGTTGAAGTTGTATAAAGCATCAATCTTACACTTTTTGTATCCTTATTTAGTAGGGTATATCACCGTGTAATATAACATTATATAAAATGTATGAAAATTAACCAAATATTTGTCTTATAATACAAAAGCATTCGCCTAAAGAGAAAAAGAGAGTTATTACAATGTGTAGACATAAGTATGTTGTTAATCATGAAAAAAGAGAGAAATAAACAAATATCCAAGAGTATTTAAATGGACATATAGTTTTAAACTGAGTTTAATTTAAATAAATAAATGGAGGCCCTAGCCGGGATTTTGAACGCGGAACCTTTGCAAGTATCACAGTGCAACGCTCTTACCAGTTGAGCTACTAGGACAAGTAAACATTGTTGAATAAATGACTTTACTTATCAAAATATGTATACTGAAATTATACAAAAATAATTATATTTCAATATATTTTTAACAACTTTTATCACCTCATTTATAAAATTTTTTAATACGTAAAATCCAGCATCGATTTAAAAACAAGATAAGCGAACACATTTTTTAAAAATATATATATATGTGTGTGTGTGTGTGTGTGTGTGTGCGCGCGTTAGGAAAAGGCCGGCTTCTTTGAGATCAGTGGAGCGATGGTAGCGCACATCTTAGTTGACGGTTATTCAGAACACTATATTTACAGCTTAGTTGTATATTCCGAAGACAGATGTCAGAACACCACAAACAGTTGAAAGTATTGCCGCTAGGTGCCAGTAATATCGTTTAAGCCAAAGATAATAAATAAAAACCTGTGTGTTATTCTATCTACATGGTAAATGTGTGTTTTAACATTTAGAATTTCACCTAAATGTAATAAATAACCTGGTATTTAAAATATATATATATATAAATTACTAATTCAATAGTAAAACAGGTTTTTAGTATCATAACTCTTCCACAGCAAGTTTAAACAGTATGTAACCAAAATATACCTTGAATAATATTATGAAATACCCAATTAAAATATACAAACAAATTTTTATGGTCAGCATTGCTTTCGTATTATTAAGATAAATATTTAATTGCAATTGTTAATATATATGAAAATTTACGGCTGCATATCACATAACTTGACGAGATGAAAGTAGACCAGCAATTTTTCTAGTTGTCATATAATGACCATTAGTAGTTTTTAAAAGAAATTATAGTTTCTAGCAATTTTTTTAGCGCGTTGTGGTACCTTTCGGACAATTCGCTTACAAAGATGCCAGCAGGGTAGTAGCCGTGGGAGGGGGGTGGGCGCTATATTCCTGTATGTTTTCCCCGGTTAGAAATTTTAGGTGCACCTTAATGTGTGCAATGGGTTGTTACGCTTTAAATATCAAGTCACAAACTTGGTCTTAAAATGTAGTTTCTGTGGGCTACTTAACACATATTTAGTGGCCCTTTCTCTATATTTTAGATTTTATTAAAGTTATTTGAGATATTGGAGAAGAGGGAAGGGGAGGCAGAGACTCATCCCGCCCCCCTTGCTCGCCTTACTCCCAGGTGCGCCACTGCATGAACCAGTGATTCCCAAACAGGGTTCTGTTAGAATTGGCAAAAGCTCACGTGGGGGGGGGTACAATTTGCCACTTTTTTTTTTTTTTGTAAACGAATAAGATAATTAAAATTTGTAAGGTTTTAACGTGACCTAGTAAAAAAACAATAAAGCACTTTGAATACATAGCTTGGTTAAATATTCGCGTGATAAGTTTGTTGAGGTGGGAAATTTTTATAGCGTAAATTAATTCAGTTGGCAGTAATAAACGTTGCCAGCGTTCCCTCCTACTACTGTCAAAAATAGAAAGCTCAGGTTTCACACGAAAATAGTTATTAGAATCAACATAATTCTAAGGAATCTGGTATTATGTTCAATTGTGACTGGACCCGCAGCTTAACGCGCTACTCTCGTGTTGGACTAGACTACCGAAGACGGGGAAATTGGGGGGTCGATCCCGGTCGGGTGCATTGAGGGTGGCTTTTTCTTAAATGGTTTTCCCACCCTCCCTCTCGTCACGTAAATGAGGGTTCCCTTAAATTCAACCTGCATCATACCTCAGCCATACGAGGTGCTAAAAACATTTACTAGGTTTTTTTGTTAAGACCCTTATAAATAAATGGTACATCACAAAAGCACAATCTTTCTCATGTTGTATACATAGTATACCTTCGAATTTAATTTCCAAACATAGCCTTTTGAGTTAACTACCTTAATTATGTTTTCCTAAAAAAGAAAAACACATATTGTTAATCACATTAAACTCTATACACATAATAAATTTTAAACAAAATTGATCAAATAGTATATTTAAAAAAATTCTAACTGTAAAAATAAAAACTATTCCCATATAAAATTATGAAAAACTATTTCCATATTCTCATTGTAAATTCAATCTTTTAAGTCAATTCCAAGAAAGATTAAATTTTCTATGATTTGTCGTAAGTAAACTACTCTTAGATAAATTTTATTTTAATAAATAAAGATAAGCACATGATAATATTTATTGAAAATGTTAAATAGTCCCCCGATACCAATTTTGTATCAAATTATATGATATTAAAAAAAAACCACATTAAAAAAAATCAGTCATTAGTTAACTAGTATGGAATTATTGTTTTTCGAAAAAAAAGTCTAGATAACTATTTATAATACGAACAATTTAACAGGTCTTATTATGAACAAAATTGCTTTAAGCAAATTATTAATATATTCAAATTAAAAAACGGTCCAGTAAGCTACCCATAATAGAATTTTCCTCCCAAAAATAAATATGTAGCTTTATTTGTCACGTTCATGACAAACATTCCCCACATATACATTTTAAGCAAAATCGTTATAAACATTTTCGAAATATTTTGAATTTTCAAATATTAACCAATAGTAAACTACCCTTCAATGAATTGTGGCTCACAAACTAATGGTACACTGCAATTGGTCGTGTCAAACAAATCTTAGATATGTATTTTAATTAAAATCATTGTAGCCCTTTTCGAAACATTTTGGATTTTAAAAAAATATTTGCAATAAACTACCTCTAATTTAAGGGCTAGGAGAGAAAAAAAAGTCCCGGGGTATAGCTATATAAAATCTCAATACCAAAGTTGAATAAAATCCGTCCAACCGTTTCAGATGCGTGGCCAGGGACAAACAGAATTGTAAAATCCCATTTTTTTGTGTTTGTGTTCACATAAAACATAAAGATTCGTCATAATTTCGAGATTGATTTTTTTCACGAACACAATACTTTCTATTGATATGAGAAAGTAATAGTTAGCACCACATCTTACTACCAGTTCGGGTTATACGCTTAACTACTAATTACGCTAATGGGTTAGGAATTGAGAAGGTTAACTATAGAGGAAGTGAACCCGCATTTCTGTGGAGGGCGAGTGAAAAACCATTTAGGAATAACCACCACCCCAGTTCAACCAAGCGAGATTTGAATCTCGACCTCCCCAACCTTGGCAGTCTAGCTCAACACGAAACTAGCACATCAGCTAACTACGCCAGTGAGGCAGGTTATGATAAAGTAAAAAAAACAAACATATAATACTAACACAAAATCATTACGAAAGATATACACAATATTTGTAACCATTAAGCCATATGTAAAGTGAAAATGTAAGTAATATTTTTACTAACAGTAATTACTAATTAGTATACGGACATAGGCAATGAATAATCTTGTAATATTATATTCAAAAATATGAGTTTATTATTATTTACTCACCCTACTGGCTTACACGTATATTTTGTATTTTACCCCTGTCGAATCTAATATTTGTCAGCCAGGACGCAGGGGTTCCCCGAGATTTTACGAAATTTTTCAAGGGTTCCTCCAGACAAATAAGTTTGTGAATCACTGACTTAGACCAAAGAACACCCATGTAACCAATATACTCAAAATACCGATAGTGCTCTGGCTAGCACAGATCTAGCTCAGCTTTAAGATAGTGAGAAAGTGAAATGTGCTTCTTTTTTTATATTCCCATTTTCAAAGGAAGACATTATGAAAACTGTAATTTCACACATTCATCCATATGTTAGGTCAAGTTAACTGCAGCTGTCTTTATATATATAATGATTTATTATCAATCCCTATAAAATAACCCTAAATTTAGTAAAATATGATCAATGTTGACCCCAACAAAATTTTGTATTTTATTTAAAGGTCCTTCTTATTAAAATTGGACTATACCTTTTAAGTGCGTTAATTTCAATTAAATTATTTTACTATAGCAGAGAGAATTTGCGTTGCTTTCAACACCTTATCAAGTTTGTCCAGAACTCCATTTTGAGCGTGTATGGATTTAAAAAAAACACGATTATTTACTACAAAAATAATACATCTTATATATAATAATAATTATAATAATAATAATAATAATAATAATAATAAAAAAAGGAAGTGTATGTCTGTGTGTGTGCGTGTGTTTGTGTGCGATGACCAGCCAAATCTACGATACGCAGGGATCTGATTTTAATAAAGGTGGACGGAAGGGGGTCCGAATTCACTGTGAAGCCGGATTTTCAAATTTTTAATTAGCTTTTTAATCGGGCTATTTTTAACAAATTATTGAAGGGGTCACGGGCTACGCCGTGCGAGATTGCTAGTATAAAAATAAAAATAAATCATTTTACATTCAACTCTGTGAAGAAACATCTGGAAGATTTTTTGTTCAGTCAATCGTGCATGACACGCCAAAACATTTACCATCCTAACTTATTTTACATGTCCTGTCAAAAGTTTTATGCGCCGAAAACTTTTTGTTTGGAAATACAATAGTACAAGCATTTTGTTAATATTATCTCACACAAATTGCAACATAAACTTTTTCAACTGATTTATTCTCATAAACATATCGAAAGTCCTATATAATCCAAGTGGTGGAAAGTATTGAAAAGTATTGAAGGCATTTTTTTCCTATTTCCGCCTAAGTTAAGGAAATATAATTTTACATAGTTTAGTTTCCATCACATTCCAATTGCTTGTTTTTTGTTTTTGTTTTATAAAGTGGCATAACATATTAAACAATGAGTAGTCCTCTCAAATTTGCCATTAGTAAATATCGTGCAGAGGGAGGTGAAGAGCCAGCAGCTACCCTAACTGCAAATGGAAGTGCCTCCATTAATCGAGCAAGCAAATCCCAAAAGGACAACATTCATACATCACCTTGGAAAGTGGTTCATCAAGTATACTGCAAGAAATATACCAGCCACAAGCCACAAATAGTGAAATAACTTGAGAAGAAACATGAGAAGCAAGTGGACAGAGTACTTCTACTCAACAGATAAAGAGTTCTATTATGACAGAGATTGTTTGTTCTGTGTGAGGTCAGCGCATGTTGGAACCAAGAGAAAGAGTTCTAATTTGACTGTATTCCCAGTGAGGGAAGTTGAGTTAAAGGACACACTCTTGAAATCTTGCAATTGCAGAAGAAATGACTTGGCAGTCGTAGTGAAGGCACGTGCGTTGAATGTGCACAGCCCGCATGCTGCTGGTGCAATGCATCATCAGGGGTGCAGTGTGAAATTCCGAACCAAGAAGTAAATGCCTACAGATTATCAGTCCAGCAAAACTGAGGTCAAAAAACCAAAATTGGGTCGGCCACAAGATGAAGAAAGAATAAATATATTTCTGGAAGTTTCAAACTATCTTGAAGAAAAGAATTATGAGCAGATCATAATCAATGATCTTATTAGGGAATTAAATTTCAAAGGTTCAGAATTTAAGCATATGAGTACACGCACATGAAGTCCAAAGGGAAGGAACATTTTGGTGACCGAATCATCCAAACTAAGATTAATGGGAAGCCAAATAATATGGATATACTTCGCAAGTTTCTGAAAGCCTAACGTGTGGGAAACTGGCAACTTCCCCTTGAACAAATATTATAGATGCTTCCATTCATGGCAGTATCTGGACATAATCTCTACACTAAAACTGTTATGTTGTATGCGCAGCGGATGCTGAAGCCCCAGGTGGAGCACCCACATGTCTACCAGAAATTCAAAGAAGAATTCTATGTGGTCAGAAGAAGTAATCGTTTATGGGCTGGTCTGTCCGTAGATCTAATAATCGAGCAGGTACTGATGAGAAGCATTAATAGCACACTACTGGCCTCACACGAAGGCGTGGGATGACAGCAACAGCGTATAACATTGCTCCTCACCATGCCAGCTTGCACTGAAGTCAACAATGCTATGCAAGAACTGGAGTCAACTACAACACTAGGGAGTAGAACCAAGACATGACAGATTCAATATAATAACGTGACTTGAAGAACACACACACACACAGTTCAGGACAATCTCAAAGTAAAAAATCCATTCGTCTTTCTCAGTTCAAGCTTGTGCAGTGTCTCAAATGGGATCCATTCACACACTAATGTAAACGTTGACAAATACAAGATAATTGGCCAGAACATCATGGCTATCATGGATTGACAAAACATTGCTGAGTAAACATTCAAGAAAAAGGATAAGGTGATCGCCATGAGTATGCAATCATTAGTATAGATTGGTGGCTAAGCAGTACAGATTGATTTTCTATACTTTTCCAGAAGATCCGCCCCAGTATTCATATAAAAGACTGGCAGAGAAATATGATGATTACCTTGGACATTGCTCTGGCTTAGTAGGATGAAGCTGAGGCTTCGGTTTATTTATTATGAAATGTAAGCATAAATTCGGTTTCGGCATTAATATTTATCTAGATGTAACTTCTTCAAAATTCCATTCCTTTTACGGCAATACTATTTCGGGTTAAATTTCAGACATGTTAAATCTTTTATCAAACTAAATGCCAAATATTTTAGTTAGCTTTTTATAGCACTTTTTAATTAATTAACACGTTAGGATATAAGTTATGATACTGAATTTCTGGATAGCGCTAGTGAAGCGGTAGATGGACAAACGTTAAATCATTATTTTGGTTTTAAGTATTTTTCTTTGGCCAGGCTAATGTTAGGTGTCATATTATTGTTGATATTATCTTCATTTTAAATTATAGTGTGACAGGTTAGTTTAACGTAAATTGTTCTTATATTATAAGTTTGATGTTTATGATCAATTTTCCGGATAACTGTATTAAATTATTACGAGTTAACAAATGAATGTAAGAAATATTTGGAGAATAAGTATCTCGAGAAACTTTTGAGTGATTATGCATGAGAATCACAAATGAGAAATAGCAAATTATTTGATGTTTTCATGTGATATACACAAAGTATTGTTAGTATCAAATTAATAGCTTTTCTAAATAATTTTGTTTTACCCTTTTGTTATGTTACAATGGGCGTAGAATTATTAAAAATTAATAATTGCTTTTGGCTTATTATATTTATGAGTATTTATCTATTGATTTTATATATATATATATATATATATATACAATTTAATGGATTTCTCAATTTTATTCAATACTTTAGCTATAGGATTCACCCTTAGGTTTTATAACCTATCATTCTTTAATTACTTTGTTTTCTGGGTAACACTGAAAATTATTTAAATGTCCTGAGGATTTTTCCGCAACTGTATTAGGTTGCGTGCCCTTGAGTACTCTTGATGTACTCGGACATTTACTATTACTCAAGCTGCTCACTCCTATTGCCCTGTTCTTATTTTTTTGTATACTTTGGACCCTTTTTTGATAGGTTTCGTCTAAAATAAGGGTTCAATTCAACTCCCGACGAGGGCGTAAAATTGTTTGTCATTGTGTAGTTAGTTGCATGTGTTCCATTTAACTTGAGCTTGCAAACAAATTGGTTGGTAGGGTTGTCCTAAAATTAAGTTAGGATAAGCCACTAGGAGAAAAATTTGATATATTAGGATATGTTAAGTATCAACCTGAAGCATAACATGATATTTCGTGTTAACTATAGCAGGATTTATTTTTTTAGGGAAGGGCGCTGTAATGAGGGTGGCAAGAAGCCTTCGCGACAATAACGCCAGCAAACAGAGTGGACGTGTGTTACAATCTCGCGCATTCTAAGAATTATTTATAATCCAACGTGAAACTACCTGGCGCCCGAACACAATAGGTTTAAATATTTAAAAATATTACTGAAATATAAATGACGCGCGTGAATACATGGCGATCAGGCCGTATACTAACCCGGTTAGGATCCGAACCAAGAACGCCGGGACGGATACGACCACTTGTCGTTGAAACCCCTCGGGAATAAAACAACTATCAGGGGTTTCCCAGATTTGTTATAGCTCTTTTTTTATTTATAAATAACTCCAGTTCAAAAAATTAACCACGGCTTAGTGCCCTTTCTAACTATTCGCAGAAATTATCTGTTTTCTGTCAGAAGTGTTAAAAATTGTTGTCGATATTTTCCATGAATCCATACAAATAAGCTCAAGTTACAGACCAAATAACTCTGCGTAAGGCCGCAGTCGAGTCAAGCAGCGGGAGGTGTTTGTTGGCGAAGATAGTGCCTACTTCAGCGGACAGAGGGTTTAATGGAGCCAGCACAATCAGCCCTCCAGCCTTTAATATCAGTTGTCTAGACTGGAACTGCTACTTTTTCGTTCAAGTAGCTACTCCTTTGGCCTCACGAGGCCAAATAGCACAAACACTAAAATAATAATGATATGGAAAGTTAATTATGTATGATTTATAAACATATTATAATTGTCTAAAAACTTCAGTAAGCCCGTACGCTGCACTACTCGGTGTTAGTGTGAATATGCGGGTAGTCGGGACGCGTAGTAAGACGTGGAATATAAAAAATAAAGCAAATCGCAATAATTATTTTGAGAAAACGGTAATAAAAAATTATATTAACACTTATAAGAATGTTAACATTAAATTTATACTATTTGAAATTTGCTTATTCATTACCCGCACCAGTGGTTATGGAGACTAGAATCTCAGTTTCACAATAGATTAGGTTTCCTGTTTAGAAGATCATGGTTCAAATCTGGAGGTAGAGTGGAATACAATTTTGGAAAAACCACCCTCGGTACACCCGACCAAGATTCAAACCTTGATATCCCTATTATCAGCAGTCTAGTCCACTGCGAGAGTAGCGCCTTAGACCATGCGGCCACCGAAGTGGTTATCACCATTAATTTACTGCCTAATGCGTAGCGAAGAAGATTGCACTGTAATAGTTAGATAACAGTTTTAAAACTTATTCTTTGGAGGCGTTCAAGTATTATGTAAGCACCATTTTAGCAATTTAGGACCCCCTTACCCCTTTGTAAGCAAAAATAAGCAAACACTTGAGTCCCCCTTTTTTTGTTTAAAATATATTTGTCGTTTTTTTTGTAATTTTCTTTACAAGAATAATCATTATTTTTTATGCACTTTATAAATTTCCTGTAATTACTAACATAAAGGTGTAAACTAACGGTGCGAAGTAATCACAATAAACATTGTTTAAATATAAATTTAAATTTATTGTACTAAACAGGTAAATATCAAAAGTCATAAAATTATATAAAAAATTATTTTAATTAATATTTGACCCATACAAAAACTCTAAACTACTTTGAATTTTATGACTGAGGTCCTTGCATTCACGTATTGACACTTTTAGTTAGTACAGTATCCCCGTGGCTTCTTTGATGCTGACTGACAGCTCACAGCCGACTTCTAACAGTCAACAATTAGGTATATACCTACATTTTGACTGTCAGAATTGACAGCTGCTAAGCACATGTTTTTGCAGATCATATGATTTGGCGTAGGGACACATAATTTGATCTGGTAACTCTTCAAAGCCGTCAGCTGTTCGCTGTGAGCTATCAGTCAGCATCAAAGAAGCCAAGGGGATACTGTATTTATATTGTTCGATTATTATTTTTCCATTCAGCTACTTTAAAAAAAACGTGTCTCGTTAGTACTTTTTTCCAATTACATTAAAAAACTTAAAAACACTTAACTCAAGTCTACTGATCAAATTATAAATATCGTCTACACAAACAATGCGCGCAATAATTTATACCAGAGCTATTTATGAGGTGACAAACTTTAGAGGAATTATGAACGTATCTTTCTTTATTAATTACTTTCATGACAAGCCCACGCCCTGCTAAACGTTGTGAGACCACCGCGCCGCTGGGAATAAAACACGAAACTACTTGCTTGTCACGTAAGTAGCACGACTTTTAACCTAGGTGTGACTGAAACTATCGTCGATTTAACTTTACAAACAGGTACTCAAGGTAAAACCGAACACGAAGGGACTCGAAGTAACAGTAGACAAAGGAGAGAGTGAACCTAGTCTTTAGATCTCCACACCGCTAAGACTGGATACAATTTACCTTGGACCGGTACATGTGAAGGCTTGGTGAGCTCTGCACGACTAGAATATAGAAATAGCCGTTGTCAGCGTTAAGTTTATATTTATCCATGTATTCTGGAGAATTATAGTAGAATTCGGGTGGCAAGAAACCTTTAGAAAACACGATTAATAGAAATTCATGGTGTTTACTCAACTTGACCAATGAAATTCCCGACTTTTCCCCTAATTTGCCTTGATCATTTCCTGAAATTCCCGACTAAAAAGTATGTCACATCCTTCTAACTTCCCCCCCTCCGACCTCATTTTTCTACTAATCTTTTTTATTAATAATAAGTTTTAAAATTTAAATAAACATTTTTTTGGAATTGGTATTAACATTGTTTACTAGGAATTATAAAATATATTACACAGCTACAAACAAACAAAAACTACAGTTTGAATAACATTATTATTTACAGATTTAATGATTGTTATATTTCATATTTTTGGTAAAACAACATTTTCCCGGATTTTTGTTGTAATCTACCAAATTCACGTTTTTTCCCGATCACTTCAAAATCCCGGCTAATTCCCGTTTTCCCCGATTTTCCCGAATTGTAGACACCCTGTAGAAATAACATTTTACTTTTTGTCTGGAAGAAACTTAGAAAACCCGTCAACAAAAATATAATTTTAAGTGTTGATAAGAAGAAACTAGAAAATGGTAAACAATGATACTATTTAGCATTTTGGCAAGAAGAAATTTTTAGGAAATACTGGCAGCAATGATATTTTACAGTTGGGCCAGAAGAAAATTTGAAATTGTGGTTAAAAATATATATATTTTAAATTTTGGTAGGAACATACTTTTAGAAAATATGCTCTGCATTGATAACATTTTACTCTATTATTAGTGTTATTTTATAGGTATTGATACTATCTATCAAAAGTGACAGCTGTAGCCTAATCACACGACTTGATTTATGAATACATGAAGGTAGATCTAATAATGTTTCCAGTTTTCTGTAACCCTGAATTATTCGAGTAGCTACAGTTCAATTTTTATTTTAAAAAAAGCCTTGTCTGACAGCTAGAAAAGTTACTCAATATACTTTAGATGTATTACATTATTAATATCTTTAAAATAACACTGATAGTACACTTACAATATATTAAAATTATATCACTTTGGAAGCAAATAAAAACATGTTTGTATTTTCTAAAAGGCTCCGTTTGTACAAATTAGACTGTACTGTCCTTCAAAACGCCTCCCCGAGGGACATTTACTGCCAGTGTATTATTTCAACGTCATTTTTTGTCCCTCTTTTCAAGCGACACTCACTGCTCGTCTAGCCGTAACCTTACCGGGATTCAAATCTAAGATCCCCAGATCAGAGGTCCGTGAAGTTGGCAACACCACTAACGGCACAAATTCTGAAACCTATGCCAATATTTAGTGCTGAATTTGTGCCACAAGAATATACAAAAACATTTGCTAGACTGAAGAAAAATTGGTTTGTAAAAGTTGTTCCCTTCTTTAGAATATTCGATACAGGGTCAAACAGGATAGCCAGCCCTGCGGTGAGAGAAATGAAATAAATACTTTCTCCGGTCAGGACCTGTTATTAGATATTATATCACTTGTTGCCATAGCGCAACAGACGATGGACCATCGAAACACAAGACATCTATTCCAATTTTCATAGTAGGAGCATTTCCGAAAACACCAACTTTTTTGGATGTAAAAATTGATAGCATTTTACTATTTTTATTAGTGTTGCTGACCAAGAGTAGTATGGTGTTTTAAATTGACCATTTGGTATTTCGCCTGTCAATCCGGATATTTATTCAGCAATAACTGCCAAATACGTGGAACAATTTTGACGATATTTAGAGGGAACCTTCTTTAAACCTAGGCCACAGACAAGGAAATAACAGATGCCCAGCCTTACGGGAGATTTGTTGCGCCCCTTGACTCAGGTAGAACTTAAAATATCCCGTGATAACAGCGCTTCCAAGTGAGAATTCTTTGAAACAACTCACTTTCAAAATGTTTCTCATCGGGAAGACAAACTGATATAGTGAGAGCTAAAAGTTGCTGTCTTGTCTCTCCTAGTACAATAGATCAGGTAGAGGCAATCCCTTACCCCACCTCAACCCCCTTTCATTGAACAAAACTTTGCAAACAATGGGGAGGGTTGGAACCAAATATACAATACCAGTGCTTCTACAGTGTTTAAAAATAAGGACACGAGTCTTGGAAATGCACTTGTAAATGAATTATTAAATATTTTGTGACCAGCTTCTGCAGTCACAATTCTTTAGGATTCACTTTTTCGTTAGACTGGACTTCAAATAACTGGGATATCAGTGTCAGAATCCCGATCGGTTGTACTGAGAGTGTTTTTTCCTAATATGCTTATAATTCTCCTTCAACGCAAATACGGGCACATTTCCCAAACATTTTACCTTCCTCATTCCGTATCCATTGGATTAAATACGCGGATAGCTGTAATGGGAAGTATGACCCGTGTGCACAAAATATGTCAGTAATTAAAATTAAATACTTATGTTGTAAAGGTTGCATTTATTTTTTACATTTAGTTGTCAAATGAATACAAAATATACAAGGATATGCTACTTAAAATTTAAAAAAAGAAAGTTAAATACATAGAAAATATAATAAAAAGAGTTTCCTAAGTATATATTGGGTATCGGTAATACCTTCTTATTTCAAACACTGGAATGATTATATTCAACATTGTTTATACAGATGTGCAATGAGAGTTAACAAATCGGTTTTAAATCAGTTTATAGTAAAATCAAGACTGAAAATGAAGCTTATTTTCCTAAACGCTCTTTTAGGATCACCCAACAAAAAGATCATAATGTTTTGTCCAATTATTACACTCTTCCAACACCTTCTTGTGTCTGTAAGGATAATTAAATATCTCTTAATTTTAGTAAAGGGGAATAGAAATAAATTATTATTTTTTACTCTGAAAACTTTTTCAATATAAGATTATTTTACTATAAAAGAACAATATTTTCATACATTTAACAATCGCAGATTTTCTTAAAAATAAATATTTGTATCAAAATAAAATAGAGTTTAGTAAAGTGAGTAAAATTGTTGACAGTTCAAGTATATATAAAAATACTCTTAACTATACCCAAATATTGTTTTAATCACAGCCATAGTTACAAAGTGTTTTGTGTAAAAATTATCTACTAAGATGTAAAAAAAAGTTCTGTTTATATAGTTTGGACAGGCTCGAGACTAAAATTATGATCACTAGCAATAAAAAATCAATACAATAATAATTATAATAATAATAATAATGCGAAAATATGATTTAACAGAAATTTGATTAAAATATGTGTCAAATAAATTTGGGCATTGATATATTTCATAATATTCTGGTCACTTTGATTTCATATTGTACTAGATCAATCTTTGACGTACAATCCTGAGCCAACCATGGCAATCACAAACTAGTTATGGCAATTAATAAATACGAAATCTAAGAAAGAAAATATTGCTTAATCTATAAAATGAGTTTTCAAACGAGCGCAATCACAGGGTGGCCGTTGCGCCCCATTGACAAAGCAAACTTTACCTAAGCAAGATCATAGAAAAATGTTTGAAAAATTAGCATCACATTTTACCAAGGAACATAAATTAAATAATATACTCTGTTACAAAATAAATCAAATATTCATTCAGTACAAACATAGAGTTAAAATTTATTCCCAAGGTAACCTCAATAGTTCTTGAATTTCTGTCAAGGGTGTCCTGGAATTTAATAACAACTTTTTCTCTTAATTTAAAAAGTTTGTCATCTAGTGTCGCAATACTCATGAAAGATATTCAACTACAGCTGTTGATATCACCATGTTAAGAAAATTAAACCCTATATTTCTAACTAAGCAATATTTTTCGTTTATTTTGTTTAAAAAAAATCTGCTATGAAAACTACAAAGAGTCTGGCCTTTTCTCGCGTACCCCTACATCCCCACCAAAAGGTATAAGCTACTCGGAGCTATGCACAATCACACCCATGGTGGCTCTTATTTGGCTTTAATGCCGTCAAGCAATTGATAAATTGATCAAAGTTGTCGGGTTCAGAGATTGCAAGCAAGCAACTTCCCTTTCAAAAGCCCCCACCCAAGGCCGGAATGTTGTTCTATGAATTTCGTGAGAACTGGTCATGATATTTTGACACAGCTCCCACCCATCCTTGACATTTCAATCCTCGAGGAAAAGTTCATTGGGACTTTGGATTAAACCAAGTCTGAAACCTGGGTTAGGAATTCTACGACGAGATTTCACTTGCTATCAGTAACAAAGGTCTGGTCGATTTCACAACGTTCAGTGTCCTATTAACTTATGGTTCAAGGTCAATTTATTTACTCACGTGTTTTATGGACTATTAAAATATTTCGAGCAGTGTCACCCGCCTCGGTGGCGTAGTTGGCTAACGCGCTTGTCGTGTTGAGCTCGACTGCTGAGGATGGGGAGATCGAGGTTCGAATCTCGGTCGGGTGAACTGTTTTTTTTCCCTAAATGGTTTTCCACTCTCCCTCCACGCAAATGTGGGTTCACTTCCTCTAATTCATCCTTCCCAGTTCCTAATCCATTAGAGTAATTAGTACTTAAAGCGTATAACCCGAACGGGTAGTAAGACGCGGTGCTAAATATATTGAGCGGTGTCATTAATCCATGCGACAACGCCTCCTTTTTCTCTTCGATGTTTTAATATTTGAGTCGAGTTTAGGTGTACGGTTTTTTACGGATAACAGCTTTGGTAGCTGAAGTGGATCTGTCATCTGCCTTTTTCTTGCTTACTTCCAATTTTCCAGCACATTCAGCCTTGGCAGCTGCTACTTTCATGTTGCTCATTTGAGTTTACATGTCCAGGAAGTCGTTTAACTTTCTGCCATTTATCAACAGAGGCTCATCATGTGTGGTATCATATTTTTCAAACAATTCCTTTACGCTTTTCTCTTGTTGAACTAAGTTCTTCTTGGTGAGTTGTCTGTCCTTTTCTTCCTTCAGTAGGGCTCCTCCCCTGTTTCTAAAGAGTCGCGTGGAATCTAGGAGATGAAGTTGAGGTGCCTCAAACTTATTTTGAAGCTGTATTAACAAGTCAAGCTCTTTGAAGAGTGTCTGATTTGTTGAATGGTACTTTTGCAGAGCATCTAAATAAGCTTGATGTTTGGAAAGCAAAGCTTCTGTATAGTCCAGAGTAAAGTCTGTAACATTCATTTTGACTTCACCCCTGGCATATGTTTTTGTCCATGCTTCTTCTATTTTTTGACGAAGACATAGCAATTTGTGCTTGTTTAGCAAATGTAACTGATTTTCTTCAATTGACTCAAAGAGTAGCTTAAATTGGTTGCAAATACTAGCCTCTTCTTCTGCCACCTGTGACAGGTTTAGGTTTCTTTCTTGCCAAAAGGTTTTGAGGCGCGTTTCAAAGATTTGGAATTTGAGTTTAACTGCATCCATTTCTTAAAAAATCTTAAGTCTGAGATTGTTTATCAATAGTTTTAAACTGGTAGATATGTGATATATATGTTAGTATGTTGTTTAACAGCACAAATTAATATTATACAGGCAAATTGAGCTTGGGTTACATTTGCCCCTTATTTCCACTTACATTGGTGTACCTTATGTATTATTTGTTAGAATATTAAAATTTAGTTTTATAAAGTATTTATGTCCATTACTTAATAACATATTCTGTGATAAAAAGAAGGGCTGAGCTAATGCCAATTTTTGATCTTTTCATCGGTCGACTATGGGACAATTCGGCTAAGATGGGTGGGCCGATGATTGTTCACCCTTCACTTGTTGTTTAGGCCAATCTTTGTACCGCACCTTAGCTTAAAGTACCATAACTATTTTGTTATGCTATGATTGGCATGAAATTCTGATTTTTTTTTGTACCTTTGTGCTATTATTTGACACAATTTAGTATTTGGCACAATTTAATCATATTATTATATTCATATCAGTTAAGAAGCCATCTTAGAAAATACTTTGTATTTGTGTGAATATTGCTGTTATCTTATTTCTAGACAAGAAGCTATTTTAACTATTAACATCAACATTTACGTAATATATTGAAAATAAAAAACATGTTTTTGCTGTCTGAATTGATAAAATGTTACTATATTACTAGTATTATTTTATAGGTATTTATAATTTTTTTTATCAAAAGTGACAGCTTCAGGTCACATAAATTTACGTATGACTACATCAATTCTTAAGAAAATTGGTGTGTAGAGTCAGTCCACCATTTATAGTTAATACGTGTTCGACCGTTCTAACGTTATTAAATTTACTTTAGTGTAAGCTACCAGCCTATTAATCTAAGGAGGCAGGTTAAGAAAAGACGTTTAGAAGTACACCTACATAAACGTATAAGATGTGAGAATGGGAAAACTACAATAAGATATAATGTGAGAAACCACTTCCAATGTACCCAGCCGGGACTCGAACCCCGACCCACCCATTAGCGGCGACCAAGTGTAACGCGGACTAACGAGTAACAACGACCTTGACAACGTTGCCGAGAGAAGATCCCTCACTATAGTTAGTTTCTTTACGAGGTAAGACAACACAAACAAAACACTAAAGCTAGGAAGTGGCAAGCGCGAGTAGCCCATTTCGTATTAAATCTATCTACAACGGTACATTCTACAAATTAAGCTATCAATCGTCTAGAATCTAGATCAGAGATCCTCAACCAATGGCCCGCGGGCGACTTGCGGCCTGAGGTAACATATACAATTATTTCAAGAGGAAAAAATTACAAATACAGATATATATTTTAAATAATCAGCTAATAAAATAAATACGAATTTTATTTACGTTCTTTTACGTTGTTTTGTAAACGATTTTTTCCACGCAAAGAAATGTTTCACGTTTTTTTGTCAGATGTAATTTGAACCGGCGAATCAAATGAAAACTCTAGCAGACAAGATACATCACACTACCTCCTACTGTGAATTAATTTTTTTTTAAATCACGAGAAATCCAAAATTTCGCCTGTTGGGAGACAGACATAATCCCTAGTGTGAGGATAATAATGAGCTAATATGAATACGTGCTCAATCCAAATATTGTTGGTTCAGTTTTGCAGCCCGCGAGCCAACAAGAGACAAAATATTTGGCCCTTGGACATAAAAATGTTTAAAAAAAAACATGGTTTAGAATCTAGATGTTTATAGGCTACCCTAAGTCCAGTCTGCAGATTTTTTAGGGGGAACAGTTGTTGAAATAGAGAAGAAATCGCGAGAAAGGAAATTATACATTTTGTTCGTCAGATAACGTTAGCAATCTTTCAAGCTTATCACAGCTGTACCCTAAATCAATTTGACTTGAACAAAATTTCCAGACGCCGTTACTTGTATCTGGGACTATAAATTACAGATTTAATTTGTATTATTATTTTAAGTTAAAAACATGGCATGGATGTTTCTACCCATAGGATGGCCGTCAGCCGTGTCGAGCATTATAATCTATCTGAGAATGTGTTGTGTAACAAGACGTCCTTGTGTCAAACTCTACTCCAGTCCGGTTGTTAGGAACTTGCTCCTGGAACTACAAGTAGTAGAGAGGCGGATATCAAACGATAGACATTTCACTAAGGTGTTGAGTAGGAAACACGAGCTAAGGGCAAACTTTTTGCAGTCTATATATATATATATATATTAAGAAATCGAATAATTATTCAGTACCCGCCTCGGTGGCGTAGTTGGCTAACGCGCTAGTCGTGTTGAGCTCGACGGCTGAGGACGGGGAGATCGAGGTTCGAATCTCGGTCGGGTGAACTGGGAGTGTTTTTTCCTAAACGGTTTTCCACTATCCCTCCACGCAAATGCGGGTTCACTTCCTCTAATTCAACCTTTCCAGTTCCTAATCCAACAGCGTAGTTAGTACTTAAAGCGTATAACCTGAACGGGTATTAAGACGCGGTGCTAAATAATAATAATTATCCAGTAGAATTTTCTTCACGTAGTGATATCAACAATTCTTGAATATCTGCCAAGGATGTCTTGGAATTTAATGACAACTTTTTATCCTCAATTAAAAAGTTTATCATCCAGCGTCGCTATTCTCGTGACAAATATTAAACAAATGTTGATATCAACATGTGAAAAAAAATTAATCAAACTCTTACGTTTCTACTGGAGCATTATTTTATTTATTTTGGCAAAAAAAAAAGCTATAAAGACTGAAAAAAATACTCCGCTTAACTCACGTCCCTGCACCAGCGAGGTCGTAAGAGTCATAAAAGCACTACACGCACCGGTGGGCACGCGGACAAAGGTAACAGCGTTGTCTAGTCTGGTTTGCCGGTGTCAGCTAGTTTGGGGCTTGTATTCCTTGATTAATTCGAGGCGATTTTTTGATATATGGTTTCTTACTCTACCTCCGTACAAATGCAGGTACATTCCCTCTAAATGTTACCTTCCTCGTCCCTATGTTTTCACCATAGATACATAGGTAGCCCGGACACGGTGTCAAATAAATCATTATGAGTATATGAAAATGCTGTCAAATTTAGTGAGCTTAGTTAGGCACAATACACTATGAAAAGCTATACATAGCTTTATATGTTCTTTCAAGAAGGTTGAATCCATTTCAAGATAAGAACAGGGTGACCTGGAGGTCTAGGGGTAAGGTGTCGAACTTATATGCTGGGCGTCCGGGGTTCAATCCTCGGACCCCCAGCACAGATTTATCTGATTGCCAAACCCTTCTTTCACCTCTGACAAGACGTGTATTAATCACAACTTGTGAATGTGTGGAATGCCAGGCCTCCACCGTGGTTCGGATCCCACGATAAACTGTAGGTCCTCCATTTCATCTCACGATCACCCTACCATTACACATTAGCGTAAGTGCGTATAACTCGAACGGCTAGTAAGACGTGGTGCTAATAATAATTATTATTATTTTGTCAAAAAAAAAATGTTTGCTATAAAAACTGTAAAAACACCTACTCTCGCGCTCCATAGATTCCCACCTTAAGTCATTTCCAAAACGCATGTTTATTAGCATCTTTACTTTTTCAACGTGGCTTGAAATAAATCACAAACTTGAGGTTCATTGGATTTACCACGAGACTAGGAAGATTAATTATTGATTCTTATAAATAAAATAAAACTTTTAACGTTTGGTGTGAGAAACGGATCAATCCGTTAACAAGTGTCTTGCACCAAACTTCGTATAAGAGATAAAACGATGTTGTTGACTGGTTCACAAATGTGACCTTTTTTCCCTTTTCAATAGCTATAGAAGGTTAGGGTGGAATTTTTTTTTATAAACGTACAAACATACTTTTTTTGCGGCCAAATTTGATAGCATT
The DNA here is from genome assembly GCA_902151425.1 of Timema shepardi. Taxonomy (NCBI): domain Eukaryota; kingdom Metazoa; phylum Arthropoda; class Insecta; order Phasmatodea; family Timematidae; genus Timema; species Timema shepardi. The sequence continues at coordinate 47,449 of CABFVX010003917.1, read as the reverse complement.
TTATTATTTTATTAATGTTAATTTCATACATAAAAGTAGATCTAGTAACTTTTCTAGCTGTAAAATAAGGCCCTTCCTATGAAAATTAGACTGTAGATACAAGAGTGTAATAAGGGTCTATCAGTGTTTAATCAATTTAAAGCTAAATGTTTATTCAACAAATGAATTAATATAATCATGCTTATTTGCTCAAAGTGAAGATTTCTCTCCTAAGTATTAGTAAGATTTTTAGTAGTTTAAATTTCCCTATTCCCAGAGTGCAATCAATTAAAATACTGAAATAGTGGTATTGTGAGGTTTTAACCTTCACTGCCCATCCCCTCAATTTGCCAATCACCAATATCTAGGGAACTAGTTATTTCACAATCAGCCCACTTACTAGATCTATTAATAAGTAACTCAAAGCCAAGTTTTCTGCGGCTGTCACTTTTCAGATTGTGTAAATTTTTACAATCATATATTGATTAGCCTTTCGTCAATGTTGGTTGTTGTATTTCCTCTAAAATATTATTCCCAAGGTTCAAAGGGCTGCAGCCCAGAAAATACGCCAAGCTGGGGGTGGTGCCGGGTCGGGGTTGGAAGCGCATGGGTTCAAAATGTGCCCACCCTCGTGGTGACTGCCCTAGTTCGCCCTTTCCTGGGGGTAACCGCCTCGGTGGTGTAGTTGGCTAACGCGCTTGTCGTGTTGAGCTCGACTGCCGAGGACGGGGAGATCGTCGTTCGAATCTCGGTCGGGTGAACTGGGGGTGGTTTTTCCTAAATGGTTTTCCACTCTCCCTCCAGGCAAATGCGGGTTCACTTCCTTTCTAATTCAACCTTCCCAATTCCTAATCCATTAGAGTAATTAGTACTTAAAGCGTATAACCCGAACGGGTAGTAAGACGCGATGCTGAAATATAAATATTATCCTGGGGGTAACCTCGTCCGATAATCCCGGCAGAGTGGCTACTTTTGGCAGCCCCCCGGGCAAAGTCCGGAGGGTTTAACCCGAAGGGCGGATAAATCTCTCTTGAGGTCGTCTGAGTGGGAGTGACAAAAAAAGGGGGAGGGGGGAAGCTCCACACTCCAATTTACTCGCCACACGCTAAGCGGTTGGTAACTGGTACCTTTCGAGAAAGCTGGTCAGCCCACCTCCACGAGGTCCGCACTGGACAACTAAAGTTGAAAGCCCTTTTAGAGTGATTCATGAGGCTAGACCTGACCTCCTCCGAGGGGTTAACGCCCCTATGTGAGCATGGAAGCTGGCAGAGGTGGAGGGAAAGGGGTTTCCTAGTTATCCGGTGATGACAGGGATTGATGGCGGGTACGGGTTCATCGGTCCCTAAAGTGCACGCTGCGTACGTTTTACGTGCGTGGCTACGCTCGAAGGACACACCATGAAGTGCTAGAGGGCCCTCAGATAAGTGGTTGTCGAGCCCTGATATGGCAGGTGAGTTTACACTTTGAAAAGCGTGTGATTTATATAAGGTGTCAGACTAGTGACGTGGCGGTGTCCTTTATTACCTCAAAATCTAGTTAAAAACTCCCCAGATTTTCTCTAACAAAAATTATGGTTTTATAATATTTATCTATATCAAAATTGATAAAAAGGTCCAACAAACTAATATACTCCGTTTGATATGGATAATTAATTTTACTATTCATATTTAAAAAATATATATAGACATAACCAAGAATCAAAACAATGTCTGAGAAAGCAACAAAGATATATTTTTCCCCGTAACAGCAAAATATAACATTTTCCTTGATAAATTGCAAAATTCCTCAACATTTTCCAGATATTTTCAAAATCTCTGACTTTTAGACTTTTTCCTTGATTGTACGTGTATACCTGTAAACACTAGGGACGCTTCCATGAAATGTACTATGACTGTTGCAGATAAAGGGATTCAATTCCCAGTTAACCAGCCTCGTCGTAGACCTAGAGGTCCCGGGTTCAATTTCAGGCCGGTACCAGAGGATTTTTCTCGAAGGGGGAATAATTCTCATGGTCATCAGGGTGTGGTTGATTAGGCTTAAGTTATGTTAAGATCTTAATTGGCTCCACACCCTCATATTAGCTATCAGTATCCCCTCATATCATTGGGACATGGAAAGAGCCTCCATGGGAAGGATGTGCGATTGGTACATTCGGATATAGATAAATGTATATCCCTTTCCCTATGATTTGGACGTCCCCTGGGTCATCTGCGGTACATTAGTACTGACTAATCTTTCCGAAAACTGAGCTACAGAATGATGCAGCCCATACAAGCCACTATTATTATTATTATTATTATTATGCCCAGTTCAGATGTACCGATTAGTTCAATGACCTTTCCTCCCTTAAAATAACAAACAGTAATACTTTACTTTTAAATAAGTCTTATTTATTTCGATTATATTATACAATAAGTCGAGTAGTTGTTTTCACCATGTTTTACTATCTACCCGGGCGATCCATATTTAAATTCACCAATAAAGTAGGGATGAGAAAGTGAGAATTCAGAAAATGTAATTGCATTTGCGTGGCGGGAGAGTGGTAAACCACAAAGGAAAAACCCCTCCTTGTACCCCTTTTACCCTGTACGATTCATTTTTTAACTGAGAACAGATTTTTGTAAAAAAAAATATTTTTTTTTTAAAAAAGCTCCTAATAATCTTGTTCAAAATTTCTATCGGGGGAAATGTTATATGATCAATAGCAATGTTTGTTTATTTTTCTAAAATAAATTCATTTGAGGGTTTTTACTAATTACAGATTATAAAAAAAAATTAAATTTTCTGAAATTGGCCTCCAATACTGAATTAAAAATGGGTATCTGGGAATAGTTTCTCATTATAAGGAGTAAGAATAATTGTTTAGTTTTACAAATTAAACCTAAATTTAGGATAGTTTATAAATAACTTATTTTTGAAAATATGAAATTTGTAAAACATTTTTTTGAACAATTTGGTTTAAAATGCATATATAAAATAAAAAGTGTTTATTGTGACTAATATTGTAATGTGTTTGTTTTTATGAAGAAAACTTACTTAAGAATAGTTTACGGAAAAACACTATTTTTGAAATTTTCTTCCAAGCTATAATACACAATGTGTGGAAGTTTGTGCGATTTTGTGGTATAATTTATTTTTCATGAAATTCACATCTTACTAACCATCCGGGTTATTCAAATGGGTTCAAATGGCTCATGGGTTGGGAATGAGTAAGGAAGAATCTATAGAGGACGTGTGTCCGCAATTAGGTAGCGTGTAAGCTATAGAACATTTAGGAAAAAAATATTCTTCAGAACTGCCAGCCAGGATTCGGACCCCAACCTCATCAGCTTCAAACCAAACAACAAGAGACTGACCCCTTTGTCCGCGTGACCACTGATACGAGTGTGCCTGTATTACCTTTTGTGATGCCGTTTTTTACCATTTTAAATTTATTTTCATATGCCCCAAAATGTTCTTCGAATGGCGAGCCAACTATATAAACAGGTAGAGAAAGAGACACAGATGTTGAGTGACATGTTATGTTTGCTTTCTTTACAACGAGCTGGGGATTCAACAGAGCGAGCCGGAAATTACAAAGCGACAGGTGTAAAAACAACACCAACTAAACAGGTTAACCCGCTAGCAGCCAAGTCGCGCTGTGAACTGGAGCGATACTTCACGAGTTAAGACTTACCATTTCAAGCTTTGTTGAAGAGCTCTAGGTTAAGGGGTTACCTACCTTTTCAGGTTTTAACGCCGTTTGATTTATTTTTTTAAATATATTTTCCAGAAAGAATTCCCATCTTTACAGACTACTTAGATCTAAGTATAGAGAAATTTAATTGACTCTCATCAAATCGTTTAAATCTGTATATTCAAAAATTGAAGCGATTCCTTTCAACAGTTATTCCCAAACCAACCTATTTTAGACTTTAAAAAAAAATTGTATGATTCCCCACACAGACTTTCCCACATATTTATCTTGAAATAAATTAATTTACTAAAAACCCGTAAGATTTGGGAAACAAAATAATATACACTGTTGCAGAAACACTCCACCAATGATCATAACAATCAATTTCACATTTCAAAGACCTAGATAAATATATAATATAAACTACTTACTTCTAACTCAGAAATTATCAGTTTTATACAATTTTTTTTAAATATTTAATACTCTTCACAAGAAAAGTTTATTTCATATTTGAAATAGTTGCAGGGATATGATAAAAAAAAATTGCGCTTATGTAAATTACTCTCAAAGTCATTTTCATGGGGAAAATAAGAATTTCCACGTGTTTGTAATGTTAAACAGTGCCTAGATATATGTAATCAAAATACTTAGAGCAGATTTAGAGAAATCAATTTTTTCTCTTTTTTACCTTCTGTAACTATGCAAGTAAAATATAACTCCCGTATTACTGGTCTGACAAAATAAATATCCCGTTCTATTGGGTAAAAAAAAAAAAAATATATCTGCAGCTTTATTGACCCAACAAAATAGATATCCCGTTTCATATGGTCAAAAAATTAGAACTCCCTTTTTATTAGCCCAACAAAATAGAAATCCCGTTATATTGACCCAACAAAATATAGATCAAGTTGTATTGGCCCAACAATATGTATATATATATCCCATTTCATTGGGTTAAAAAAATAGATTTGACGTTTTATCGACCCAACAAAATAGATCTCCCGTTTCTTTGGGTCAAAAAATTAGAACTCTCTTTATTGGCCCATAAAAATATATATCCCGTTGTTTTGACCCAACAACATATAGATCCAGTTGTATTGGCCTAACAAAATCTATATCCCGTTTTATTGGGTCAACAAAAGATAACCTGTTTTATTGACCCAATAAAATATATCCCCCATTTCATTTAGTAAAGAAATTAGATCAACCATTTTATTGACCCAACAAAATATAGCCCTCGTTTTAATGAGTAAAAAAAATAGATCTCCGCTTTATTGGGTCGAAACGACACATTAGAACTTCCGTTTTAATGACCCGACCAAATAGATCAACCGTTTTACTGGGTCAACAAAATAGATCTTCCGTTTTATTGGGTCAACAAAATAGATCTTCCGTTTTATTGGGCCAAAAAATTAGATCTACCGCTTTATCGACCCAACAAAATAGATCTTCCGTTTTTATTGGGTCAAAATAATAGAACTTCCGTTTTATTGGGCCAGCAATTTTTTTTAGTTTTATTGAATCAACAAAATAAATCTTCCATTTTATTGGGTCAAAAAAATATATAACCTGTTTTATTGGCTAAAAAAATAGATATTCCGTTGTATTGAACCAACAAAATAAATTCCCTGTTTTATTGGTTTAAAATGTAGATCTCCCAGTTTTAATGAGCTGACAAAACAAATCTCTCGTATATCTGCGTCAATATAATGTATCGATCATACATAGTATATCTTGTCTTATATTTCGTACGCCGAGTACTTTCCGTAAAGAGTTGTTTTTTACGCCAGGTTTTACTATCAGTTGTAGGTGACCTGGCGGTCTAGGGGTAAGGTGTCAGACTTCTATGCTGGCGGCCGGAGTTCAATCCTCGGTCCCGGCACAGATTTATCAGATTACCAAACCCTTCCTTCACCTCAGACAAGACATCTTGTGAATGTGGGGAATACCAGGCCTCCACCGTGGTTCGGATTCCACGTTAAACTGTAGGTCCTTCATTTCATCTCACAATCACCCTACCATTACACATTAGCGTAAGTGCGTATAAACCGAACGGGTAGTAAGACGTGGTGCTAATAATAATAATAATAATAATAATAATAATAATACTATCAGTTCGACCCATTCGCAGGGGTAGACAGAGTTAACGAAGTAATCCCCAGCAGTGATATGATCAATGTTGACCTTGTGGTAGAAAAGTGTTAAGTCAGACGACCTAACAATGGGACCTCCTACTCGAGATGAGTTCCAACATCCTAGAGAGATGGGTGGCCTATAGGGTGACTGCCAAACAAACATGCTAGCGGAACTTGAACTTACCTAGTCGTGTGTAGGGAAATTATTTAATGAGGGTTAAGGGGCAGAAATGTATGAATACAAAATAAAATTTTGCATTAGTTTTCGAAACATTTTTAGAAGTTAAATGGGGCAACGATTATAACCCACTTGTGCCAAATACACTGGTAATTAAATATATTCTGATACCTTTAAACGCCTATTAATTTGGCAAATAGGTTTATTTTAATTGATGCGCGGAATCGGCTACATGGGAAGATTTCAAATGCTATATATATATATTTCAAATACCCCAAATATATATATATATATATATATATATATGGGGTATTTGAAATCTTATATCTTGTCAAAAATATAAATAAATACATTATGTGTTTATTAATCCAACTAAAATGGAATATGTTAAAGCCGCATGGTCGAAGGCGCTACTCTCGCAATAGACTAGACTGCCGATGACAGGGAGATCGGGATTCGAGTCCTCGTAGGGTGTACTTAGGGTTTTTTTATCTCTAAAATGGATATCCATTTTTCATCCGCGCAAATGCGGATACACTTTCACTAAATTCAACCTTACTCATCCATAGCGTAATTAGCCCATATGCGTATAATCTAAACAGTTAGTGAGACACGACGCTAATAAAAAAAAGTTTAAGAATTATTTCTGTTTAATTGTATTTGTTTCGGATTAGTGCGAGTAGGAAATGGTTAAACTACCCCAGACCCCCAATACCTACCCATATTGATAAACCCCCTGTACTAAATAAATATTATAGTAGGATGAGCACGACCTTGGGTAATAATGTGAGCCTGACCAACCATCCTCACCCACCCGTAGTACAATGAATGTGGCAAATACGTAACCTGGAAGAAACAATCACATGGCCTGTATGGCTGGCCCACCGTCTTAAAGTCGAGGTCAAACCCCGGTTCGCGGACCACATAATGAGAAATGTGAGCTTACATTAGACGACCGGAGCTCAAAGATCCAACAGCCAAATTGTGGCGAATGAATGAAATTCAATTCAATGCCAAGTGTATTGCGGTGACATTCAGGGGAATTAAAAGAAACCTTAGCCCTCTTTTAGTAGAGATGTGGTAGAAGAAACCTGTTCGAAATTCTTGTCACTCGGTTACTATGTCGCTAATCCACATATTGTGGTGAAGCAGTGAACATATTGCTAAAGTATCATACAAGTCGTGAGAAAATAAAACAATCTAATGAATCCAGTGGAGGACCAAATCCCGGTATCCCGAGTCTAAACATGTTATCAATTCTGACGGTTGCGTATAACATGAACTGATACTAAGACGCGGTGAAAGAAACGCCGGTAATTATAAGGGGCCGTCCATAAACTACGTCACGCTAATTTTGTATTTTTGAACCCCTCTCTATCTCCTTGTTTTCTTATATTAGATCTCGTGTTCGGTTGTTCGATCTTTAGATAATGACGGCCCGCTAGAGCGAGGAACAAACATTGAAGTAATAAATAATAACTTGTGAACGTGGGGAATGCCAGGCCTCCACCGTGGTTCGGATTCCGCGTTAAACTGTAAGTCCTCCATTCCATCTCGCAATCACCCTACCATTACACATTAGCGAAAGTGCGTATAACCCGAACGGGTAGTAAGACGCGGTGATAATAATAATAATAATTAACGTGGAGACTCTTTCCATGTCTCGATGATATGAGAGGATTATGTTGGTTATAATGATGAGGTAAAGCCAATTAAGATCTTAGCTTAGTTCATGCCTAATTAACCAAACCCTGGTGACCATGGGAATTATTCCCCTTTCGAGGAAAATCCCCCGGTACCAGCCAGAAATCAAACCCGGAACCTCTAGGTCAGCAGCCAGGGGGTTTGACTACTATCTCACGAAGCTGGTTAACATTTAATTTAGTAGAACCAGACAGAGACCATCAAGTGTTATGGACAGGGCTACTCATAGCGGACGTGGGACTATGGTGGGGGGTGGGGGAATGTCCTTAACACTTTCCTAACAAGAGCTCGCCATTCTTCAGACATTTGAATAAAGAGCAACTAGATACACATGCAAATGTGAAGACCCTACTTGAAGAAGTGACCACTTGTACTCTCGTGTAAACAGATTGGGCGAGCTACTTCCGAGAGACAGAACAGGACAGGACAGCTGCCTGCTTGCGGTGGGCCAGTTACTGACCCACGTGTAAGCCGCTCCATGCCAGCGACTGGATTATACCAATAGATGGCATCCAGTGGACAACTTGCATGGGCGAACAAATGCCATACTGGAAGGGCGAATACGTCATACGTTAAAGATTTGTAAGACCCTGACAAATTTTCAATTTGCGTGATCTGGGTAGATTAATAGCTTTTTAAAAAAATCCGAGCATGTTCAAGCGATCAAAACCGGTAGCACAACCTCCTTTGGAGGGGTCGGTCCCATGTCAGCCATTGCATGCAAAATAACTCTAGAGGGTATGTGAAAATAGCTTTCCCGGCAAAATTGGTAGGCTCTTTTACTCTCGTTCATAGAAATTCTCATGTGCTGGTATAATCAGTCGGTTCAGAAAGTGCACGTTAAATACAACTAATTAATTAAATTACAAGCAATTATAGTTGTAGCTAAACAAGCAAGAAATACAATCTGAGAGAGAGACAAACTAATATCGATACAATACAATATTTATTGGTTTCCTCGAGTCTCATGACAATAACCACTATAAGGAACATCCACCCTTTAATGGTTAGATTAGGTTGATAAATGTCTAATTCACGAAACACACGATACTTGTAAATTCTGAAAAATATACATTTCTTGTGGTGTTGCCATAAGTTAGGCTCAGAGATTTACAAACAATGGAGCGCTTGTGATAGACTCCAAAGAAGGTACATAAAATAAAACCTGTACGCTTTCAGTAGGATACGTAACCCCACCCCCCAACCCCCAACAAACACCATTTCACTGCCTTTTACAAGTGGTTACGAAGATAGTTCCTGGGAACCCTTCCTACAGTTAGTGGTGACAATTTTCCCGTCAAATGTTCAATCGGAAAATTTTCCGCAGTGGCGGCCTATTATGTAGATAAAGGACCTGGATTGGAGGAGACGGCACCTAGATTTTAATTATATTATTGATGATATATTGGAGGAAGGAGGGGGGCGGGGGGAGAAGGGCGGGAATGGTAATTAAAGATGAAAACTTTTTAAGATTATTCAATCGTATTGGACTAGAGTGTGTTCGGATACGTGTTTAGAGAACTGGAATCGCTTTAATTAAATTCATTTTATAATGTTCATCGTGTCAACGTCCTTATACTAAATTAAACTGAAGTGCAAACTTTAAAATTTGGTACATGTTCATTACATTTGTTCCACTGGGATTTTTTACAGATAATTTTTTTTTTTAATATAAGGAAAAATATTTTTGGAAATTTTCCACATCACATTTCTAGTTATAGTTTTTTTATAGCAGAAAACTATTTTGGAAAAACCACCCTCAGTAAACCCGACCGAGATTTGAACCTCAATCTCCCCGTCATAGGAAGTCTAGTCTACTGCGAGAGTAGCGCCTTAGACCATGTGATAAGTGTCTAGTATAATTGAGGGTACCTATAGAGTTGTGATTATTATTAAAATTTTGAGGCGCATCGACATAAATATATTATATTATATAGCGGTCATATTTGTAAAGGTTCGTCTTACTACCCATCCATTTTGGTACTCTCGTAACTATTCCGAGTGTGCATGTATAGTATTTTTCTCATCGCCACGTCTTACTAACTGTTCAGGTGATACGCATATACGATAATTACTCTAATGGGGTAGGGATTAGAAAGGAAGGATTTTAGAGATTATCTACCCGCATTTGCATAGAAGGGGAGTGTTAAACCATTTAGGAAAAACTACCCTAAGTAATCCCGACCAGGATTTGAACCTTGATCTCCAGTATTAACGGTGATACTACTACGTCAGTTTGTAGGTCGTATACTGATGTAGCCACGTAGTTTATAGATTGAAAGATAATATTAATATATTTTAAGTTTGAATCGTAACAAAACTAGGAAGCAACCCTGTGAAAGATGAAAGATTCCGCAAGTAAAAACACTGGTGACCCACTAAACCGGATGTTATCGCCTGGGTACTATCCGGGATTTAGGGTTTGTTCCTGCCCCAGTGCGCTCCAAAATATGGTAATGCCGAGCCAGTCGCGCTCGACAAACCTACATAAACACGACAGTGAAGACACGTCTTAGGGGGTCATGCCAACAAATGTCCACTCCACATACGTGGCGTGTATGACCTGCATGCATGAACACACGATCATTGTGGCTACGTGAGAGAGGTTTCAGTGAATGCGGGTGATGGGTTGGCTTAGTAAGATAACCGACAGTAGAGGTGGACCACTTACAAAGGAAGGGCCTTTTAGAAAATACAAACACGTTCTATGCTATTGATTACATTTTACTGTTTTATTCGGACTATTTTATAGATATTGATATTATTTATCGAACGTGAAAGCCGCAGACTTACCAGGGTAGATACATAACTTATATCAACAAATTTTCCGTCTTCTCCAGGTTTTCCAAACAATATTTTTCAATTTTCCTTGGCTTAAGGTGCGACCGAAGGGAGCGCAAGTATTTTTATAGAATTGAAATTTTTTTGTCAAAATAAACCAAATATTTCTCCAGTAGCAACATAGGGTTTAGTTTTCTGCACATGCTAATAATATCAACAGATCTTGAATATCAAGGGTTTCCTGGAATTTTGTCAAAACTTTTTGTCTCTATTTAAAAAGTTTTGACAACATTCCAGGACACCCTTGATAGATATTCAAGATCTGTTGATATTAGCATGTGCAGAAAACTAAACTCTATGTTGCTACTGGAGAAATATTTGATTTATTTTGGCCAAAAAAATGTAATGGTATAAAAACTATAAAATTTACTCGCGCTCCCTTCGGCCGCACCTTAACCCTTTTCCCCAGCGTTTTCTTATATAGGCCTATATTATTTGTGGCACCGTGTATCTATGGTGTAAAAAAACACTTTTAAAACCATCTTTTGTTAGAATGCATAGCTAGACAATATATATAGGAGGACCAATATAGCGCACTTTAATGTTTGTGTTTAGGTGCAAAATTAGTTTTTTTAGCCAGATATTTAAATTGTCTGATTTTTCCATATATTTAAAAAAATCTAATTCTCCAACATCTCCAGGTTTTTCTTTCTATTCCTGCCTGCAGCCAACATGCTTATGAGTACGTGAAAATTGATCTAGTAGCCTAGGCTGTGAGATAAGACCCTTCTTATGAGAATTGGACTGTAGCATACCTTTAACTTATGAAGGAGGATTAGTCGTCATAGTTGACTCGGAGAGATGACAGTAGATGGTGGACCGCGATACCAGCAGCCCTCTATGTCATGAAGGAAGATTAATATACAGTAAAAGTTTCCAATCCAAGGTCCGCGAAACAAATCTAATATTTTTTTAAGCTATATTTATTTTATTTTCACATAGTATTAAAAAAGGTTTGCTATTCAATATTTGACTAAACCTTATATATATTTATATTACGTCCGACTAAACATATTTTTTCTTTAATTAATATGAAATGGGCTATGTAGAGTACTAGAAATGTGTGTGTAGGTTTTTAGTTTCACCTCGTATGGCGGAGGAAATAGGCGAATTATGATTAGCTTCAGGGGGTTTACAGAGTTGGCTCAGTAAGATGTTTATTAGGGATGGTAAATTGTGGGCGTGTTGACACACAAGACACAAGCCAGGGAAAGTGTATCCGCAGACCTTCCAGACTGCCGACATACTTCATATTGGCTCAGTTCACTAGGTCGGTATTGGACACAACTTTGGTAACAACAGGATTTACATAAATCGTGACGGTGATACCATAGCTTGGAATACACCCTGTACAATCAAACTTAAAAATACAACCGGTTATTTATACATCGGACAAAACACAAAAGCAATACTTGCTAAAAACCTACTTAGGTGGCCGCATGGTGTCACTCTCGCGATAAACTGAACTGCCGATGACAGGGAAATCGGGGTTCGAATCTCGGTCGGGTGTACTGAGGATGGTTTTTCGCTTTCCCTCCAAGCAAATGCGAGTACACTTTCTCTGAATTCAACATTTCTCATCCCTACCTCCTAAGTATAATTAGTACATTTGTGTATAGCCTGAAGAGTTAAGTGTGTATAAGATATATTTTGCAACGCTCGTTCATCGATGTTGCCAGTAGCTCCTTCATACCCCAGCTCCAATACCTTCAGACACAACTGAGGGAGAGGAGATTTGGCAACAGTTAACTGAGAGAGAGAGAGAGAGCGAGAATAAAGCTTTTCTCCATTAGACCTGCAGTTAGTTACCTCAGCGATGACATTGGGTGTACTGAAGCAATCTTTGGCTTATTTTGCCCAAATTTTTGTTTTGCTATAAAAACTGCGAAAATACTTACCTTAACTTGCGTTCCCTTCCATCACACGTTAGAAGCACATAACAAATTACAGTAGCCCCGTGACTTCTTTGGTGCTGACTGACAGCTTACAGCTGACTTCTGACAGACAACATTTAGGTATATACCTAAATGCCGACTGTCAGAAGTCACAGCTGCTAAACACACGTTTTTGCAGATCATATGGTGCGGCGTAGGGATACATAATTTGGTCTGGTAACTTTTAAAAGCTGTCAGTCAGCACCAAAGAAGCCATGGGGCTACTGTAAAAGGAAGAAAGCAACGCTAGAGAATTTTCGAAATACTAAAGATGTCTTACCGTGTTATGAAGGCTGTGGCGGTGATGGGGGTGCTTCACAGTTGCAGGAGTCCGCTGTTCACTAAAGGTGACCTTGACCTTAGTCCGACCTGACCTATGTGTAACGGTCACACCTCCCCCTCCCTTCTCCTTCACTTCCCCTTCATCGACCTCCTCGGGGACTATGTAAAGACGCACTCTGTACATTCTTGCGGAAGACACCTTGTCACGAAATTTGAACACTTGGTACGAAACCTCAAATCAGTCCGAGGACGGGGAGGAGATACATGATTCCGGCCGGACACCTTCGAAACGGACGGTATATTTGGTTCCGTGGATTACGGATTGGAAGTCACGACCTTCCTCGCACCCCGCACTCGAGTTACATTGCCCACTGTTGGAGTGGCCTTGAAATCACAATGGTCTTTTGAGAGAACGTTTGGCGAGATTATCCTCCTACCGGAGATCTTTATCGAGTTCGTTGGTTCTCGCCGGTGCGCGACCAATCCTCATGGTCATATAAAGGAACAAGTTATTTAGTTAAGAGCGCTTGTGAGATTGGACGGTCCTTGGTCATCACTTTCCGACAAGAAATTGTACTATTGAAATGCCAACTATGTAAGTTGGCTTAATTCGTTGTGAAATGCACTTTTGATGTAACAGCCAAATAATGCTCTGAGAAACTGCAACAAACAAAATATTTCCTCGCTATAAACGGACCTGGCATGTCTACCGTCCCTCCCGGACTATTAGAATTTGACTGCGCTTAGGGGGAAAATTTAGAGGAAATACACCTGAATTTGCGTGGAGGGAGGGTGGAAAACCATTTAGGGGAAAATTACTCTCAGTGCACCCGTACGGGATTTGAAACCTGACCTGGCCAATCGCAAACCCAAAGAGAAGATGTTTTCGCTTTAGTCCATGTGGCTGCATTATCAAGTGTTTTAATTTTTTGTGTTTTGTTTTATTAATATTTATTTAATGCTGGTAAGATGTATTAAAAAGCCTTATGAATAATTGCCAACATTTTTTTTTTCATCGTCAGACAAACCGTTCGGGCTATACGCATACATTAATGACGCTAATGAAATAGGGATGAGGAAGGCATAATTTAAGAGAAAATGTGCCTGCATTTTCGTGGAGGACACGTTTAGTGACAAATCAGTCAGTACACTCGACTGGGATTCAAACCCCGATCTCTCCCTCACCGGTAATCCAATCAAACACGAGAGTGGCGTGTTGGACCAAAGGTAGCCAAACCGTGGCAAGTGTGGGACTAGTGGTAAGCAAAGGCAGTTTAAAATTCACGCTTAGCTCGCCTCATAGATAAAACAAAAATAAAAATTGAAATATATTTTTTAAATCAAGTCTCGATGTTAAAGACAATTTTTTATGAAGGTCTGTGAAATTGGGAGTTGATTGTAATGCTTTAGTGAACGGAGAGGTTAATCTTTTATCAAAGTTTCTTCTGTAACAGTATATATAATTTAATTTATGCTTTTTGGTATAATATATGCTCTTTTATTTCATTTTTTTTCCCGCAACAATATAAATTATTTAGTTTCACATATCCTACGATTTTTAGGTACATAAATGTCTCCATATTTAGGCAATTGATCGAGAAAGTCTGTGCGGCGACCCGTACTATTTATTAACCACTTCATTATTTGTAATATTTTAAAAATTATTTTGGATTGTTTTTGGAATTTATATTTTAGAAACATCGAATTATTTATTATTTTTGATAGGGTTTTGTTTGGGTAGTAATTTTATTTTTTCATCTAAATAAAAAATATTGCAATAATGAAAAATTATGACCCGAGATTAGGATGAAAATTTACGTTTTGTGTGTCACACAAACGACAATAATGGATATTACAAATTATTATTATTATTATTATTATTAGCACCGCGCCTTAATACCCGTTCGGGTTATGCGCACTTACGCTAATGTGTGATGGTAGGGTGATTGTGAGGTGAAATGGAGGACCTACAGTTTAACGTGGGATCCGAACCATGGTGGAGGCCTGGCATCACACACATTCACAAGTTGTGATTAATACACGTCTTGTCAGAGGTGAAGGAAAGGTTTGGCAATCAGGTAAATCTGCGCCGGGACCGAGGATTGAACCCCGGACGCCCAACATAGAAGTCCGACACCTTACCCCTAGACTACCAGGTCACCGACTGATATTACAAATGTTTGTACCCTATATATTTGTCTCTTTATCTTTGTCCCTGGACATAGATTTGAGACAGTTTTCTTTTTAAATTTTGATCTTACCATTACTTTAATAGTAGTTTACTGATAAGTTTGTTGGGTTTTTTTTCTTTCAAACTTTTTGAAAATTACTCTAATGATTTTTGTTTGAAATGGATAGCTAGGAAATGTTTGCCCTTCAAAATAACAATTTGTACTTGATTTTTGACTAAATTCGTGTAAGGTAGGTGTTTACTGATGAGTAATTTTTGAAAATCTCAAATATTTTTAAAATGACTTTAAAAAAAACTCTATATTGGTTTTTGGCAAAAAAAATCGTTTAATGATAGTTTACTGACGACCAATTTTTTTAAAGAAATTAGAAATATTTTAAAAACGGCTCAACTATTTGGTTCAAAATGGGTATTTGATAAGTTTATAACAATGTAAATCATTTTTATTTGGTTTCCTTAGGAAAAAAAGTGAATAGTAGTTTGCTCATTACTGATTTTAGAATAATTTTCACTTTTTTTGGCTCTAGCGATTTTTATCAAAATTGATATCGGGGTACTATTTTAAATAAGTAATAATATTATATGTTTATTTTTTAAGATATATTAATTTAAGGTTAGTTTACTTACAGCTTGTAATAAATTTCAAAATTATCAAAATTTAACTTGAAGATTTAGTTCAAAATGAGTTATCTGGGAAAAGTTTTTCATGATAAATAAGAATATATTTTTATTTTTACAAATTAAAAATAATTTTAAGGTAGTTTACAAATGACTTAACTATTTTCTGAAAATTTAAAATTTGTAAAAAATATTTTAACAATTAGGGTTAAAAATTTAAACATAAGAGTATTGTGATTAACAAGAGGATGTGTTCGTTTTTATGAGGAAAACTTTATTTCAGGGGTAAGTAGTTTACTGAAAACCCTATTTTTGAACATTTTCTTCCAAGCTATAATACACAATATGAGAAAGTTTGTGCGGTTGTGTCGTACCATTTATTTATTCTTGCATTGTATTTAAGTACACAAAAACACCCTAAACTTGTTTTCTACGCCCCACTTTGAAATAATTAAATAACTACTATGACAAAATATGTATATAGGCCTAATACATGTTATTAATAGTTGTTTTTTTCGTAGGAGAGTGGTAGTAGGGTGAAGTTAGGTTGAGTTCGGGGGATGAACTGGCACGCCAAAAATAAAGCTCGGTCACCCCTGAGTTAGAGCAACCGATCACCGATGCGGGTAAACGACCAATGTTCGTTCAACATAAACCGTTTAACTTGTCACACAAGTTTTGAATCTAAAAGAAGTAGAGGAATTACACTCACTTTACTTTCTTCCGCCTACCTCGTCTCGTCTATGTTTTCTCCGACATTCGCCGTCTTCACTTTCACGGCAAAGTCTAGCGAGTCCAGATGGGCTTATGGAATTCGAGTGGGCTCATAGAGTAAGCTACTTTCTCGGGTTTTAGAAGATAAAAAAAACATTAAAATAGTTGTACATAAGAATAATTAATATTATTTTACCTGACTTGTAGCAGATATTTCAGCCATTTTAAATAGAGCCGCGTAAAATTGGTGAAATCCCATTCATAAAAAAATAAATTTGTATCTATATTTTTCAAAATTTTTGGAATATTTGAATTACTATATAAAGGGTAGGGATTAGGAGGGTATATTATAAGTCATGACACCCCATGCGCCGCTTCGGTGGCCGCGTGGTCGAACGTGCTAATCTCGTGTTGAACTAGACTGTCAAAGACGGGGAGACCGGTGTTTGATCCCGGTCAGGTGGACCGAGGGCGGTTTTCCCTAAAGGGTTCTCCATTCTCCCTCCACGCAAATTTGGATTCACTCCCACTAAGTTAGGCCTCCCTAATTTCTAGCCCATTAGTGTAATTAGTAGATAAGCTTACAACCTGAACAGGTAGTAAGACACGGTGCTAAAAAAAACCCAATACGAGTGGAAAGATTATGTGAAACCTCCCCTAACCCTTTTTTTTTGTGGTCGATTATATGTTTAGCCTAACGCTTTAGATCATGTGACCACCGATACGGGTAAGATGCTTAAAATTAGCTGTAGAGTCCTGTAGCTCGATTTTCTTACAAATAGCCTTTTGAAAGTCCTTTTTTACTACCGGGACCCTACTACATATAATAGTAATCTGGTAGAGGGGAAAAACTTCTAGGTGGTTTTTCGTAAGAAAATTGGGCTGTAGATTGTTAGTTTGTAAGTCTTGTGCTGGTATAACGCTGTGTTTATAAACATAGCCTTGAATATTCAAACCAAAATAACTCGTAATTATATCCTTATACTATGTTTTAAAAATGAAATACTGCACTGTATTATTTCCAATTACAATAATTCGAGCACTTTTATTTGTTCAACGCAGCTTTTTTTTTTCTCCTATCGCGTCTTAATAGCCGTTCGGGTTATACCTATTATAATGGGGTAGGGATTAAGGGAACGTATACATATTTGCGTGGAATGGATAGCACACTATCAATACATCCGGTCGGATTCGAATCCACGAGCATGACGTTTAATCCGTGTGCCCACCGATGTGGATTTTGTGTTTGAGATGATGTACGCAAAATGATTTGATGCTCAAATCCCTGATTGGAGAAAGAGACAGTGGCTGTCAACAATATGTCAAAATTAGTGGCTGGTAATAAGATGTTGAGACAGATGTTACCCGTAATAGAGAAAACCACAGCATCGCTACTCTGCTAGACTACAAAAGGGAGAAACTATGTTGATTCTACAATATAATGACACTTATCTGGCAGTCTTGAAAGTACACACACACACACACACACACAGTGGGATTATGGTAAAATACAATTTACAATTTAGAAAATTCAAATAGTTTTTTGTTGTCAACATTTGTAACATTTTATTATTTCAATAGTGTTATTTTATAGATATTGTTAAAATATATCAAAAGTGACAGCTGAATATCATACGATCTGACGTATAGCTATCTTAAAATAGTTTTATATTACATGTTTGTCCTTTATGTTATATCTTTTACGTGTTCCTACCTATGTGTCCTATCATTCTTTACAATTTTCCATTTGCTCCCTTTTGTGTTTTTTTTTCCCCTTTTTTAGGAAGTTGCGTTGCGCGTTTCACACTCCTCCCTGCTCAGTTCCGATAGAATGAAACCTAGGTCGGGGGAATGGGCGGTAACGATCGATTTTATTTAAGAGGCAACCACTACCTCTTTGTCCAATGGCAGCAATGTAAAGCGTGAATTTTGTTGTTCTTTTCATTGTAAAAGCCATACTGTGTTTGTCTCTTTTATATGTTTTTATCAATGTTTCCTATAACTTCTTCCAAATATAATTAAAATAGTTTTAGTAATTTTTGCAACGGGTTGGTACCGTTCTTCTTAACAAATTACTACAATATTTTCATCTATTTATACGACAAGGTATATTTGGTCAACTTACACCTTTTGATAGATGGTATTAGTAGGTAAAATAAATACAGTAATGAACTTAAGGCTAACAGGTAAAAACCTATAATATAACTATTTCGGGTTCGAATTCCTGAGATGGCACATAAAACATCCTTGAGAAATTAGGCGTATTCCCTTTTACCGTGTGGTAAACTGAGAGCCTTGTGTTTGGTGGTTGTAATTGACTTATTTAATAAGAAAGATTGGGTGACCTGGCGGTCTAGGGGTAAGGTGTCAGACTTCTGTGCTGGCGGCCGGGGTTCAATCATCGGTCATGGCACAGATTTATCTGATTACCAAACCCTTCCTTCACCTCTGACAAGACATCTTGTGAATGTGGGGAATGCCAGGCCTTCCGTGGTTCGGATTCCACGTTAAACTGTAGGTCCTCAATTTCATCTCACAATCACCCTACCATTACACATTAGCGTAAGTGCGTACGACCCAAACGGGTAGTAAGACGCGATGCTAATAATAATAATAAGAAGAAGAAGAAGAAAGCGTCACTAATAACCCAGTGAGCGGGCACTAACAATAACAATAGTATAAAAGAGTTTTAAAATATATATTTTATAGCAGTATATCGTCCAACTAGGTTGTTCAGTGATACGCTTTAATCAATACAAAGTTGTTTGACACTTTAAATTTACTTGTTAGGGGGAAAGAAAGCTACTGTGAAAGAACAGCTGTCAGTGCAGCCAGTCTGGGATTGAACTCCAACCTCTCGAGCCGGAGCCAAGCGCACGATCCGTGCGGTCTGACCACAACACAGATTTCATTTTACGGAACCGCTGTTCGAGAAAATCTGAGGGTTTGACCCGCTCGGCCAAGTGGGTCATTACCACGCTCGCAGCTGATTAACTTCTGCGGGATATCCGTTACTTTCCGCAAAGAAGAAAAAAAAGTATTCGAAACGTGGTAAACTTTGAACCTCACACGACGGCATGTGTGACCGTGATCGTTAATTTCTATTAGAGTCAAGAATCGAACCAAATCTTCTAAAGAGGACAATAAGGAAACACCATTTAAAAAAAAAATTATGTGAGCGATTAAACTTGAACGCTCTTAGACGAATTTATGTATTCCTCATTTACCTAATCTTAAGAATCCTTTCATCCTTTCATAGCACCTATACTCCATTCACGGTAGGAATTACTCTCTGTACGGTCTTTTCTCCTACTAATATCCTACTATATAATAGATTTCTGGTAGGAAAAAAGGCCTTTAGAAAACAATACCTACGGTGAACGTACTTTAACTTAGGAAGATGATACAGTTCGAACCGGACGTTGTTACAACGTAGTACAGATTTCTGTAATCTTTACAAGAAAAACGTTCAAAAAGACCAATGAAAGAGTTTACTCGTATTAAAAAAAAACACTGACAACTTTTTTTTTTAGACAAAAACCTTTTAAACCGATCCTAGTTCACTTGTTGCCAAGCGACCAATTAAAAAGAATATCTTGGATGTTATTTCTAGTTCGAGCGTTAATCGAGTTGGTTAATCAGCTGTGAGATTCGCTTCTGGACCGAGAGATCGGGGTCCAAATTACAGCCGGTTGCACTGTTCCGTTCCTACCCTTTCCAAAGTGTTCCCCACCCATTTTAAACTTATTATCGTTATCCTTAGCCTTTAAATTAGAAAGTTTATGTCTCTAATGGGCAGCACTAATATAGGTAGTTAAATTGTGGACCGTATTTAGAAAAGGTATGTTGAATATCACAGATTAAAAATAAATTGAATCCGAACCACGTTCGTTTGGAAACGAACACAAAACCACCCACTTCACTACAATAATAATTATAAATTCAGGACGGAACACATAGCCTTATGGTGGAAATGTATGAGCACTAGGTGTTTTTGCAGTTTTTATAGCAACAATTATTTTTAGCTAAAACGAATACACAAAGTTTAATTTTATTCTCATGATGATATCTATCAACAGTTGTATATCTGTTATGAGCATAGCAGCATTGGATGACAAACTTTGTAAATAAAGAGAAAAAGTTGTCATTAAATTCCAGTACACCCTTGGCAGATATCCAACAACTGTTGAGGTCAATCATGAGAAGAAAACTAAATTATGTTTCTACTGAAGCAATTTTTTTAGATTATTTTGACCAAACAAAGTTTTGATATTAAAAACTTCAAAAACCCCGAGCTTTTCTCGTGTCTCCAGTAACCCCACCTTAACATCAAAAGCGAGCCAGCTCGCTAATATGGGAGTAAGATGGTCCCACTGACTAAACGGCAAGGAAGGTTCACTACAACGAAAAAATAATACTCCATTCACGGTAGGAATTACTCTCTGAAAGGTCCTTTTTCCTACCAATATCCTACTATATAGTAGATTTATGGTCGGGAAAAAGGCCTTTCAGAAAACAATTCCTACGGTGAACGGATTTTAGAATGTTGGTAGGAATTACCAAACCCTTCCTTCACCTCTGACAAGACATCTTGTGAATGTGGGGAGTGCCAGGCCTCCACCGTGGTTCGGATTCCACGTTAGACTGTAGGGCCTTCATTTCATCTCACAATCACCCTACCATTACACACTATCGTAAGTGCGTATAACCCGAACGGGTAGTAAGACGCGGTGCTAATAATAATAATAATAATAATAATAATAATAATAATAATTGGTAGGAAGGATGTTTTGGAAGGCCTTTTTAACTACCAGAATTATACTAAACAGTAGTATTCTGGAAGGGAAAAGTCCTTCAGGAAGGCAGTTCTTACCAAAATCCTACCAAATACACAGTAGTTTTTTTGTGTGTGCACTGCGTCATACTACCCATTCGGGCTATCCAAATGTGTACACTAATGGAATATTAATGAGAAAGGTGCATTAGTGTGGAGGGAGAGCAAGAACTAATTTAGGAAAAACCACCCTCAGTATACCCGACCGGGATCCGAACACCGATCTCCCAGTCTATAGCGAGTGTGACGTCTTAGACCATTCGATCCCCGAAGCGGGTCATCCAAGGCGGCGAATCATTTTTACAACTGTTCATAGGTTTGTTCCATTGCTTGTGTAAATGTACTAAGAGATAGCGCTAAACACTAAGTACTAAAGTGTTCAAAACCACACGTAAATTTTTCAAAATATTTATACTGTAGTTTATATACCAAACTATTCAGTGTTCTGTAAAAACGTCATATGTTGGGGTCGAGAGAGTTAAAGACTTTAATTTTAAATGTTACCCAAGCATCTCCGATACTTTTGTTAGTTTGAATCTCGATGGGGTCGAAGTTTATTTATTAATCTTCATGTTGTGAGAACCCAGGAGAAGTGGGTAAAATTTTTTGATGTTCTCAGGCGTTAGTAGCGCTTAGCTGTTTGAAATATAACACTTCATAAATTAAACTAATATTTGCTAGCCATACTAGCAAGGTCAACCTCGATGGTATTTAGGTAAAGTGATCGCCTCAGGACTCGATGTTAGTGGGTTCAAACCCAGCAGGGGTCGACGCATTGTTCTTGAAGCGATAAAAATATCCGTAGCACAACTTTCTTCGGAGGGAAAGTATAAAGTCGTCGGTCCCATGTAAAATAACCCTGGAAGGTATGTGAAAATATCTTAACGGGAAAAAAAATTAAAGGCTCTTTCGCGCTCGCTCGTAGAAATCGAGTGCAGAAGGCAACGGGAAACCACCACACACATGCTTTCTATCATATGGTGCGGGCGGCACTAACCAGCCGAAAGGCGGAGTGCTCGCCCAGCACCGGATGGATGGGAAGCGCAATAAAACCAACCTCCGGGTTGAACAATCATCAATCAATCCTAGCAGGTGAACTTCATTTCAACTTGGTAAAGCAAAAATGTAATTTACTTCTTGTACGTTTTTGTTTGGCGGATTTATCAACCAGTAAAGATCTTTAAAACGTCAATAAAAATAAATGACCTGCGTCGGTGGACACAAGTCAAGTCTGGTTCGTCAGTGATGGGGTTCGAAGATCGACTGGGGTAGGCCTGCTGATAGTTTTTTCCTCTCCCCTAAATGGTTTCCCACTCTTCCTCCACACAAACGCGGGTGTATTTCTTATGAATTGTACCATCCTCAACCTTACCCCAAAAGTGCAATTAGATGCGGATTACCCGATTCGATGGCCGCGTGGTGTAAGGTGCTGGTCTCGCTGTGGACTAGACTGCAGATGACGGGGAGATCTAAGTTCGAATCTCAGTCGGGTGTACTGAGGGTTATTTCCCAAATGTTTTTCCACTCTCCCTCCACGCATATGCAAGTATACTTCCTCTAAATATAACCTTTCTAATTCCTAAAAAGATTAGCTTAATTACTACATAAGTGTATAACCCAAACAGGTAGTAAGACGCAATGATAAAAAAAAATAATGCGGGCGGGTGTAAATAAAAACATTATTTAAATGACGCAAAAAAAAGGATTCTTTATTATTATTATTATTATTAGCACCGCGTCTTACTGCCCGTTCGGGCTATACGCACTTACGCTAATGTGTAATGGTAGGGTGATTGTGAGGTGAAATGGAGGACCTACAGTTTAACGTGGAATCCGAACCACGGTGGAGGACTGGCATTCCCTACATTCACAAGATGTCTTGTCGGAGGTGAAGGAAGGGTTTGGTAATCAGATAAATCTTTGCCGGGACCGAGGATTGAACCCCGGCCGCCAGCATAGAAGTCCGACACCTTATCCCTAGACCACCAGGTCACCCTCTTAATTTTTCATTAGGAATCTCATTTTTGTATGTCAAATTTATCAAACATTCAAGATATTTCAAATACCGAGATATGCAGTTATGTTTCAACTATGGTTGATTGTGTTCTAATTTTTGAATAACGTTTTATATTAATTGGATTGAGTTTATGATTTAAAACACGTAATATAGGCCAATATAATTTTGGTCTGAGCGAAAATATAGGCAGTTCAGAATACTGTATAAATATTGCTAAACTTTTTTTTTTAAAGTGGCCTGTCATAGAATCGCTTAGATCGTACCAATAACCAGGCCACCTTTAGTGACCAAGACTAAGCACATTATCTAAATTTTGGAGGCTTAATTAGCACCAACAGACCAACAAAACTCTAAGAACTTTAATATATGTGCAATAAGACGGAAGATTTAATAAAGAAAAACA
Source organism: Timema shepardi (assembly GCA_902151425.1). NCBI lineage: Eukaryota > Metazoa > Arthropoda > Insecta > Phasmatodea > Timematidae > Timema > Timema shepardi. The sequence goes on along the minus strand of CABFVX010003917.1, from coordinate 23,943 downwards.
CTTTAAGGCAGCACCAGATAACGAACCAGCGCCACCTTGATGTGTAATCAATCTTCTTAACCACCCAGATCGAAGAAAAAAAAAAGTACATGGTAGTCTACTGTAATAGTTTTAAGTAATAATTTAATTTAATTTGTATAACTGCCCAAGGGTCCCGAGCTCGATTACCAGCATAGCATAAAAAAAAATGTGATCGCTGAGATTTGGGTCTTAACTTTCACAGTGATGACTTAACGGCTGAGGGTCTGGATGTAGACTATATTATAGGGTTGAGTTAGTTTGTAAGTCGTGTGCTACAAGCCTGCTCAGAAAGTCCACGGAAAATACTTCTGTACTTCCCCCCTCTACCCCCGCCCCCCCAAATAATGTTAGCTTAGGTTTTTAAATATTTGAGCATTTAAAAATAATTCTTTACACTTGGTTATTTAATCATTTGATTGGCGCGCGCTAAATTCGACAGCTATGTCTCAACCTAACTATGGTACTAAATTCCGAAACACTGTTTGCTGATTATATTCATGACATTGTTGACTCCTGTCTCACCTTAACACTCTCCAGAGGTATCCTTTTTTTGAAAATTTGGATTCAAAACACACGTTCAAATTATATTCTAAAAGAGTGGTTGAAAAAAAAAGCCACAAACACAATCCGTTATTCGCCGCACAGATTCGTGTTATAACGCACGCACACACATGACACAAACCATCGCATGAGAACTCATGCGTGCAGTGTTACAATAACGTTTTAAACTATTCATGGTAAAAAAAAATTATCGGAGATTTATCGCAAAAATAATGAATAATAAAAATCGTTAAGCCAATGAATGGAGTTAATTATTTTTTTATTTTTCAAACTATCACATGTTACGTGGATTTATAAATAACGTAAGAGTACGATAGTGGACAAAGTGTCACTACTGCGCCGACGCGATGTGTCTGTCAGAACGTAAGCGGAGCACAGCAGTGAAAGAACCAATCGACCGACTAAAGCGCGCGGTCGACACTGAAGGTTTTGGTGATATTGTAACTGGTAGTATCCGTGCCCCACTACCTCCATTCATCTCGCCTGTATCTAGTAGTCCTCAACGGGGCAGGAAAACCAGCCAGACAAACCAGTGTTTGCTTACAATCCGCGTTTCATAAGAAGGGCCTCTTGTCTGACAGCTATAAAAAGTGACTTAAGTCTACGTCTTACGTCAAATTATGTGATCTGACGCTGTCACTTTTGATAGATACAACCAACACGTGTAAAACAATAATAATATAGTAAAATGTTATCAATGTTGCTCCCCTCAACAAAAGTAGTTTTTTTCTAAAATACCTTTTTTATGAAAATAGGACTGTAGTAGCCCTCTACAGGTCAGGAGGTATAATTCAGACAAGCCATGGTTTATTTAATTACTTTTTTTCAGGCTCTTAAAACAAGGCTAAAAACACGTTTCTGCGGTTACAGTGGTTTACCCCATAAGTTTCTAGTGGTAGCCTAGTTCGATTCCGAGTAGTGCTGATGAAACATATTTACTATTTGTTTAAAATTTATTCTTAACGAATTAGTGAACGTCTCTAGACGATAAGATTACGTGTGTAATGATGGGTTAAGTTAGTTTGTGGATCTTGTGATATATGTACACTTCGTTTATACTGAAAGATAGCAAACTTACATTGATTACTTTTAGAATACATTTTACTAGCCTATTAAGGATAATAATTAAATCATCGAAATAAACAAGAATATAGAGTGAGAAATGACCAGTTGTTAAGGTTAGGTTGTAAAATTTGATAACAATAAAGTTTTATATTGTGATGGATTAATTAACAAGGTAAAACTAGATTATTAAGATTGTAAAAGTCCAAAATTGATTAAATAGATTAACAACAGGTTAATTTTCACGTTATATTATTTATTTTCTTTATTAACAACATTTGTTGATGGTGACCTGGTGGTTTAGGGGTAAGGTGTCGGACTTCTGTGCTGTGGTACCGGGGTTCAATCCTCGGTCCCGGCACAGATTTATCTGATTGCCAGAACCTTCCTCCACCTCTGACAAGACGTGTATTAATCACAACTTGTGAATGTGGGGAATGCCAGGACTCCACCGTGGTTCGGATTCCACGTTAAACTGTAGTTCCGCCATTTGATCTTACAATCACCCTATCATTTCACATTAGCGTAAGTGCGTATAACCCGAACAAGTAGTAAGACGCGGTGCTAATAATAATAATAATAATAATAATAATAATAATATTATTATTAGCACCGCGTCTTACTACCCGTTCGGGTTATACGCACTTACGCTAATGTGTAATGGTAGGGTGATTGTGAGATGAAATGGAGGACCTACAGTTTAACGTGGAATCCGAACCACGGTGGAGACCTGGCATTGCTCAATATTAATAATAATATTTGTTGGTTACACTATAGTGTAATCGGTCTAAATAATACTCCTGCCTTTAGGTAAGGATAAACAGGGTTGTACAGTTGGCCAACAAAAATATATTTAAACTATAGGATTATTATGGAAGACAATATTTTCAAAATGATAAGAAATATGTTACATTATCTTTGTGTGTGTGAAATTGTCGGTCAGCCACCCTTCGCCCCTTACTTCAAATAATTAATTAGTCATTTAAAATATTTTATTTATTTAGTACGGCGTCTTACTAACCGTTCGGGTTATACGCTTAAGTAATAATTACGCTAATGGATTAGGGATTTGGAAGGTTTAATTTAGAGGAAGTGAACCCGCATTTGCGTGGAGGGAGAGTGCAAAACCATTTAGGAGCCCCCACCCCCCAGTTCATCCAACCGATATTTAAGCTTCGATCTCCCCGTCCTCGGCAGTCTGGTTCTACACGAACTACGCCACCGAGGCGAATCATTTAAAATAAAAAAATACAATTTTTAGAGAATAAGGATTTACAATAATTTTGCAAGTAAAAGATTTTTTTTTTGCACCGCATCTTACCACCTATACATGTTATAGCCCACGCATACGTAATAATTACGCTAATGAGTTGGGGATAAGAAAAGTTTAATTTATAGGAAGTGTACCCACATTTGCGTAGAGGGATAGTGGAGAACCATATATAGAAAAATAAACAGTACATCAGACCTATATTCGAACCTCAATCTCTCAGTCATCGGTAGTCTAGTCAAAAACGATAGTGACGCCTTAGGCCATGCGGCCAACGGAGCATGTAAAAAAAACCTATTAAAAGCAAACAAAACTGTTAAATTCAAACGAGCTTGGGGGGCCGCATGGTATAACACGCTACTCTCGCAAGTAGACTAGACTGCTGATGACTGAGAGACCGAGGTTCGAATATAGGTCAGATGTACTGGGGGCGATTTTTATAAAAAATTGTTTTCCACTCTGCCTCCACGAAAATTCGGGTACACTACCTCTAAATATAACCTTCCTAATCCCTAGAACCATTTTCGTAAATGGTATATAAGGTGTAATTAGTAGTCTACATAGGCGTACAATCCGAACGGGTAGTAAGACGCGGTGCTGAAAAAAAGTGTTAAGTTAAATACGGGATACGGGAAATCAGGTTTTCTAGTAAAATGTCATAGTGACCCCGGTTGGTTGTTACGTCACTCTAGCTAGAACCCAGGAAATAGCGAGAGGTCTAATAAAGTGGAATCAGCTATACAAGTGTTATTAAAAGCAAGGTCGACATAACCCTCTCATTAGGAGGGGAAAACAAATCTTTATACAACACTTCCGTCAGTCTTCTTTCTGTCTCCTTGGCTGAGGTCGAATAAGAGTCTCGGCAACCAGTGGCGAGCATAGAAATATAATTTGGGGGAAAGGTGGGGCTGCAGAAATGTACCGAACATTATTATTTCTCTACTTATTTTTAAATGCTAATATAAGGAAAATTTTTAACTAAAAAAAAGTTTACCTTTTAGATACAAAATCGTAAGCCTGGTCTTGAAATGTATTCCTTACATTCGACACATTTTCATTGCTCTAAAATAGCTCTAATTTTTACTTTCTTGCTATCTTACAGATAGAGAAAGTATTGTGATCGTCGAAAATATTGAACTCGAGAATTTGATAAATTTGACGTTTCATGACCCTCCGAATCCAAACAAGTGATTTTTGAATTTCCGTCTGTCTGTACCTTGGACTAGAGCCTAAACTATTTTACTGATTGAGCTAAAACTTGGTATCTAGGGTTTTAATAAGGTTGCCCCGAGGGCTTTTGGGAATTGGATAGCTAAGCCTGAAATTAAGGGATTAAATTTCATTTCAAAACATTTATAAATATTCTAAATAAAATGGCTACTCTCAATATTTCGGCAAAATCAATTTAAGCGCTCCTGTCTGATGCGTAAATTCTTTTTTATATAATATTTCCATGAAAATGACTTTTAGCGTACTTTACAGAAGTGAAAATTTCCGTATCTCCGCAACTATTTGAGATAAAAAAATAACTTATCATTGAAAAATTTTAGTACTATTAAAAATAGAAATTTTTCATTTGAGATATATTTTTATAAAACCATTAATTTCGGAGATATTGGCAGATGTATTAACTACCAAAGTTTAAACGCAATAATTATCTAATAACAGAGTAAACAAATAAGTAAGTCTTACAAGAAGTTGATGTTTTTCTTTTAACCTCCTAGGGGAAATATGTACAGCACAGGGGCGAATCCAGGATTTTAGTGAGGGGGAAGGGGGCGCGCGTGCTCCCATCGGGATCGGGCCGGGGAGGAGAAGGGGGAGGCCCCTCAAGAAATTTTGACATAAAAATATTTTAAAATTTGAGAGTAAATCTTTAAGTAATTTTTCTTTGCAACGCTAAACTTGAGAATAATCCTCTCATGAAGGGTATAACTCGAAATTTGCGATTAGTATTGAAATTTATTATAAGCAAATAATAAGAATACCAACAAATAGTGACTATTAAAAGGGAAATTAGTTTATAACCATTATTATATAAAGTTTTTAGCTATTCATTCAATTAGACAAAATAGATAGAACTTTAAAACTCCACTCTATAGTAGAGCCAGTTATTTCTAATTCTAAATCGATATTCTACCACTAAGCCATACTAACACGTTATGTGTGTGGTATTATTCAAAGATTTTGTTTAAAGCTCGTTATTTAAAAATAAATTATGTTAAAGATCTTTATTTATTATTTATCATTGAAATAGTAATAATAAAATGATAGAAAAAATTTAAACCTAAACAATGTTTGTGCAACAAGATGAGAGTCGCGCAACTTAAATTTGAGTAATTTCATTAATGCCTATTTTCACCATTTTAATATTTAATGTGACTGTTTGAATATTAATATTCCCAATAAGATTTAATTGGTTTAATTTCTTTAAGAGGGGCGTGCGTCCCCCATTCCCCCTTCCTGGATCCACCCCTGGTACAGCAATGATCAATATAATTTTAGACTCAATAGTCAATAATTACCCATTTTATTGGTCAAACTTTATAAAAGAGAAATTTAGTATTAATGCGATAACCATGAGATATGCATCCCCTAATAAAATGCCGAAAATTTTAATACGAAGTGTTGACCCTTGGGGACCCGATATCGATATTTTTTATTGGTCCCAATATACATATGAAGACTTTAATTTTTTTTAATAGAATTATAAAATTTAAAACTGTGTGTCAAAAAATGTTTTACGTATGTATAGCGCAATTTGTTCTCGGGTTCGCTGGTGTATATTATGTTATGAATTTTGAGTAAATATTTCCATTTTCAAACAAGAGAGCGAGAAAGTCCGTGGGGAGTTACGTACCATTTATTTTAATTAGCGTCGCGTCTTACTACTTGGTCAAGTTGTAGCCTACACATATGTACTAATTACGCTAGTGAATTAGACACGAGGAAGGTTGAATTTAGAGCAAGTGTACCCGTATTTGCGTGGAGAGGGAGAGAGGGAAAACAATTTTGGAAACAATTCAGTACAGCCAGCCGGTATTCGAACCCCGATCTTCCTAATTATCGGCAGTCTAGTCTAACACGAGAGTGACGCCTTAGACCATGTGGCCACGGAAGCAGGTTATAGTTCTAATTTATATGTTTTAAGCTTTTATTAAAATTTTACGCGGTATTGTGGCGGCAAGGTCGCGCATACCCTGTTACCCCCCACGATAGTGGATAGATAGACTTCCGATATTAGAGCGTACCAAACGATATGTGCAACGTGAAGAAAAATTTAGGTACCTACTAGGTTTGATTGAAATGTATTGTTTGTACTTAAAATTATGTTGTTTTTGTTTCAAAAATTCTTGGCTAACTTTGTACCCTTCTTTCATAGATTATCAAATATTCAACTCCCCATTCCAAATTAAAATATTGTTCTTATAATGTTATCAAAAGGGCCCGGATTTTGAAGGCCTACAAATTTTCTAGAAATTACCTATAAAACTACCTAAAGATTCTAAAAAATTACTTCAAATTTACAACAAAATATCTAAAAATATGAACATAAAAAATCATAATGAAAGTATTCAACTAAATTTAACACGTACTTTACTAATAAAAAAAAAGCTTCAAGGTGTTATCCTGCAATTGAGTTATACCGACCGAGCGGCCGCCACCGTTGGCGATGATAGTGTCAACATTTGAGGCTAGAGGATGTCGTGTGGTCAGCACAACGAGCCAACTCAGTTTTCTAAGCCGAGGCTGCTACTTATTTGTTCAAGTAGCTCCTCAATTGTTCTCACGAGGATGAGTTTTTGACTCCGTTACATACTCACTGCTTCACAGAAAAAAAATTTTAACCGCCAGGAATCGAACCCGGGAGCTCTGGATCTGTATCCAGGAACTCTGACCACTGGAAACTAAGAATATATATGCAAAGAAAAGCCTTTAGCAACTAAACTCTTGCGTTCTACTAAATATAATGATTTACATAATTATATCTTTCAGAAGTAATAACTACACCACCCTCTCTAGCCCAGTTACAGTGTCTCACCAAGAAGGTGTAATTTACAACCACACACAAGTAAAGAATAGACAAATATCGTGGCCTGCATCATCCTCTCATTCCGACAACCGCCTATTAAATATACTCATGTGACATAAAATGACTTATCATTACTAGAAATTATCTAACAATGACAAAAAAAAATTTAGGCAAGCCAAGAAAATCTGACCTGAAAATCCAAAGTGAACAAAATTGACCAAAGAATGACGTTTCCAAAACCTAGGGGATCATGAACAAAATTAATCAAGTTCCATAGTGCGTTTATTATTAGTGTGGGATGATATAATTATAAACAAAAAAATAGAGTAATAATACAAACGTGTATCGAATCAGGAATCTTATAAATTACCGCACAAATTTGTATAAGTTGATGTAATTTAAAAAGAAGGGTTATTGTTTTATAAATTAATAAGAAAACAAGCATATACTTGATCTTATTTTAGAGGGACTAAATGAAATCATAAAAAAATTACAACAAATTGTCGAATATAATTTTGAAAAAAACAATTGATTTCCGAGCTTTTATTTGCATTAAAATATAAACCTAATGGTTATAATATTAATATAGGGGTTTTAATTTACCAAGAAAAACCATTCATACTGAAATTAACTAACGTAATAGTAACGTAATAATTATTTAATGAGTTCCCTATAATAATTTAGAATCATATTAAAATAAACACTCTGCTTACCCTGAACTGTATTGTAGGGTTTTGGAAAATACATATTTTTTGCTGTTTTTTATAATAATAATACTAATAATAATTATTATTATAACAATATAGGTATTAATAAAATATATCAAAATTGACTGATGTAGGTCACATGAGCTGATATGCATGAATACGTGAAAGTAGATCTAGTAAATTTTAGAACAGCCAGAAAAAAAAATATTCTACACACACAACTTGTAAACCGCGAAATCATCACCGATGCTGAGAAAAAAAGTACTGCAATTAAACCTACGAGTATATAGGAGACGGACGAATTATTAGTCACACATTAATGACATAATTATTAGTGTAAAAATAATGTGGGGGGGGGGCGGGAGAGGGGGATTAAGGGGTTCCGGTAACGCACCGTAAATTGCAAACCTTGATTAACGTTAACAACCGTTTATGGTCGAATCAAGCCCTGTCGGAGGAAAAAAAACTCTATATTAATGTCAAGTGGCTCGTAGGAACAAAAAAAACAACACAAGTACAGCTTGTGTAGCTTGGGTATAGCCATCCTGCACGGAATGGAAGACGGCAATCAAGACTAATTAATTTTATGTTCGTCCTAGCAACAGTGCAGCAACTTGTTAAACTACTTTAGGAACAGAATGAGGAGGTCAAGTTTTAAAGAAATGCGGAAGTTCTCACCTGTATAAATTAGTAGAAAACCACAAAGGTGGGGGAAGGGGCGGGGATGGATCTTCAATGCTGTCACGTGTATCCATATTTCCTTGTTTTTTTTTACAGTTTTGGTGTTCGGCACGCAACATCTTAAAAGCCGTTTTAGAAAATTATTACTTTGGAATTTGAAAGTGATTGAGAACAATTTAAATATTATTATCATCTTCAAAACCTGACCAACCAGATAAAAAAGAGTTTAGTTTGAATTCCGGTTGAGTCAAAATCTTGTTCTCATAAGAGAGCAGGCAAGCTATGTAGACCTACAACTGTTTCCGGGTTCACTGATATCACGGTCAAAGGCGATGATAGGCCCAGATGCATTATAACACCTGAGAATAATTAACCTTTAAGAATTTTTATTTTTATTCATTTTAGTGACGTCACACATTTAGGAAAGACTTAACTATAACATGACAAGCCATTACTATGAACAACTATAAGATTTACAAATGAGATAAAAATTAAAATTATACTATGAACAAATTAAAATTACCTTTAATTGAACAAAATTAAAAATAAAATGAATTAACAATAAAAAAAAGTATATATTATATAGTAAATTTAGAATTACTATTAGGTTTGGATTTTGATCCGTTTAGAAATATAATCCGAATATATGATGAAACCTGACATATGAATACGAAGAATCGAGCCCGAGACTTTTGGTATCGGTGCACTGAGTCAAATGGCTCCACGATTTTGGTCTTTTAAGTTTATAAACGAAATCAAATTCCGTGATCTTTGCTCCAGGGCTCGTCTTGTATGGCTAAGCTAGATTCTATTTACACATATTTTCCTAACGAGAAGTTCATGAAACAAACAGAAAGATTTGCGTTCGAAGGGTCAACTACAGTACACACCCATTATTATTATTATTATTATTATTATTATTATTATTATTAGTATAATTATTATTATTGGTGACCTGGTAGTCTAGGGGTAAGGTGTGAGACTTCTGTGCTGGCGGCCGGGGTTCAATCCTCATCCCCGGCACAGATTTATCTGATTACCAAACCCTTCCTTCACCTCTGACAAGACATCTTGTGAATGTGGGGAATGCCAGGCCTCCACCGTGGTTCGGATTCTACGTTAAACTGTAGGTCCTCCATTTCATCTCACAATCACCCTACCATTACACATTAGCGTAAGTGCGTATAACCCGAACGGGTAGTAAGACGCGGTGCTAATAATAATAATAATATTATTTAGCACCGCGTCTTACTACCCGCTCAGGTTATACTATTTAAGTACTAATTACGCTAATGGATTAGTAATTAGGAAGGTTGAATTAGAGGAAGTGAACCCGCATTTGCGTGGAGGGAGAGTGGAAAACCATTTAGGAAACCCACCCCCAGTTCACCCGACCGAGATTCGAACCTCGATCTCCCCGTCCTCAGCGGTCGAGCTCAACACGACTAGCGCGTTAGCCAACTATGCCACCGAGGCGGGTTGTACACACCCAAGAGATCTTGGTTTGAACGTCACGTGAGTGTGCTTGAAATAATGCTAGACCTACAGTTCACTGCTGTGTTCGGAAAGTGTACTAGCATTTATTAAGTTTTTATAATATTTATAGCGTATAACCCGAACGGGTAGTAAGACGCGGTGCTAAATATTATTATTATAATATTTATAAAAAATATTAATAAAAATGTGCTAGAATAGAAATATTTACTAGGTTACACTGTGTAGTTTATAGATAGGTTCATAGTTTCTTATTTCATTTGTTTGAGGTATTTAATTTGTAATTTTTGAACAGCCAGATTAAATTAGTACAGGATAATTTCTTTGAGCGAGAGCGAAAGGGCATACCAATTTTGGCGGAAAAGGTAGTTTCACATACCTTACAGGATTATTTTATATGATACAATCGACATGGGACCAACCTCTACTTCCCCTGAAGAAACTGTTGTTGTGGAATTTGATCATGCAAGAAAAATCTGTCGACCCCAGCTAGGTTCTAACCCACGAACATCAGGTCCTCGGGCGAGAACTTTACCCCAAGACCATCGCGGTCGATTTTTAAAAATGTATCCAACTGTGTGGATTAAAACGGTTATCTGGGAATTAGTTTTACAATATAAAATAATTCCCTATTATATTTGTTTTGGTTAGAAAAATTAATTTAGTGGTTTTGAAATGTTTCGAAAATATCTAACACGAGTTTATTTCAAATTGGTATCTGGAGATTTGTCTATATGATAAATTATAATTTGTGTTTATTTTTCCAAAATAAATTAATTTAAGAGTGATATATATATGTTCAGTAAACTACTCTTAAATTAATTTATTTTGGAAAAATAAATAATAAATATATATATATACCTTTATTTTAATTTTCAAACATGCTATTTACGATTCAAAATGGGATCTAGGGGTAACTAATGTTTTACATGATAACTAAGAATTTACTTTTTTAATAAATACAAACAAGTTGTAATACTATCGGATAAAAACGCCGCGCTTTGGGCGTCAATAATAAAAACTATGTGATCAATCTCCCCACTTTGGGTGTCAATTGATTCACTACGGATAATTCCCTGATAAAATAATGCTGTGATGTTTATATAGGTTGTATAAAGCTCCGTTATCGAGCGCCTATCATCACTGCGGAAAAGATACCGTTTAATCAGCTGTCTATAGCCCCGTGTTCGAGCACTAATTAAATCGGTATTAATATTATTAAAGAAAGAGAAATGTTGATGGCTGTTATTTCACACACGGTTTATTTATATTACACCAGTAAATTACTTGCACATATTTCAATTAAATGTTTCTTATCACTGCACACTTGTGATATTGAAGTGACTTATTTTATAATGTGTTAGACTGTGACTGACTCGTGCGTGAGCGATATCTCGGTGGAGATGTTTGGTCCAGGAGATCATCCTCATCCTGCCATAAACATACCCCTTGCATTTCTCTCCCCTTTTCAAAAGTTTAAAAACTATCCAATAGAAATAGTCCTGGCGACAGGTTTTGTGAAGGCTAGCTTCTTATTGGTATAGATAAATGTCGTCTTATGCCAAATACTATGAAGTTGTTCCCTTTAACAAGAAGCAACGCAATTGCTCTTTTACCAGTAAAGATGGTATAAAAAATATACTTTAGGGTGAGATCCTTTTCACATATTTTCTGAGAATCGCGTGTTTCTTCATGGATGAATCTTAAAAGGATACTCTACCTATATTGCTTTAAAGAAAAATTACCTTCATCCATGACTTTTTACATAATTTAGATTAATCCAAATCAATACATTACAAAGTTGAGGGTAAGTTTACTGAATATTTATAATTTTTTAAATGACTGACAAAATAATGTGATTGTTTTTATGAGATAAACCTGTAATTTAAAAGCAATTTACTGTAAACCTATTCCTAATTTTTTTTGTCTAAGCTATACTATGTGAAGAAGACATGTGTACGATTGTGTTGCATCATTTATTTGTTTACAAAAATTATTGGCCTAATATATTAGTGTTATTTTATGTAAAGAACGTTTTAACTACCTTTGCCTAAATTATTATTATTATTATTATTAGCACCACGTCTTACTACCCGTTCGGGTTATACGCACTTACGCTAATGTGTAATGGTAGGGTGATTTTGAGATGAAAATGGAGGACCTACAGTTTAACGTGGAATCCGAACCACGGTGGAGGCCTGGCATTCCACACATTCACAAGACTTTTCCTAAAGTAAATGCCGGACCCACCAATCTACTTAATTAATATAGTATGTACCAAAACACCATAGTTAGTCTACTATTAGACTATTGATTGACATAATTAAATGTTAAAATATTTTATACTTATTCAAATAATTATAAAATCAGTGAACAAAAATCAATCAACTAGGTAAATTATAGAATAAAAGTAAGTTTTTAAGTATTAAAGCTTGACGAATCCTTCAAATTGTATTACCATACATTATACACATATATGCATAGGTTCCAACCATGTATTACTAACCATCCGGGCTATACGTATATCTAAACTAATGGCGTAAGGATGTGGACGGTAGAGTTTAGAATAAATGTGTCCAAATTTGTGTGGAGGGAAAGTGGAAAACCATTTTAGGGAAAACACACCTTCAATCAAACCAGCCAGGATTCGAAACACCAACCTCTTCGTCACCGGAGATCCAGACCAAACGAGTATGACGCCTTAGTTGGCGTGCCCTACATTACTGATAAAAGTTATGTCTACATTTTCCTTCCTAGTTTTAAGCGTCGCATCGGAATTACGTCCTTAGTTTGAATCCTCTGATAATAAAAATACGAATAGCTTCCCGATAATTAGAAGTAGACAAACGAATTGCGTTGCAACTTGTCATATTGGGTACCTTCATGGCTTGTTCCTTTAGGTTTCATATTTTCATCCAAAAGGTTTGCTCTGCGGTCCTACCCATATTATCAAAAATACTGAAGGAGCTGCATTTTTCTTTGGAAAAATTGTACACTAAGATGAGTAAGGAAGAACTTTTTTTTTAGTGAATGATAGAGAGAGAAAATGTTGCTCTTTTCTACGGAAACAAACGAAGTTTTTGTAACGCCTTAGCACAGGGGTTCCCAAACTTGGCGTCGCCGGTTTTGTTCCTAAACGTCGTAGCCATAAGGAAAAGCTAAAACTTATAATGTATAGTCTAATTTTAAACTGTTAGTGAAATTGTGAAACTAAAATCATAAAACACAGAATGAGACGTTTCACCATTATGAACAAGCCATTCACATTAGATCATGTAAAATAAAAATGTCTGCTCTAATTACTTCTTATTCAATTCTGTGATTTTGTCCTAATTTTGTATTTTTACATTCAAAAGAATACAAGCTAATAATGTAAATTACAATTTTCTTTAAAAAATGCCACCAAATCAAATTTGGGCAATTTTTTCTTAAATATTGTGCACAAGAGCGTCGCGCGGAAAATCTGTCATATGAAGGGCGGCGTGGTCTCAAAGGTTTGGTAGCCCCTGCCTTAGCGTCATTTACATGAAAGGAACGTTCCATGTTTCTCCCGAAACTGTTTTGTAATTATTCACTATTATAAGCAGTAAAGATGACGTCCACACGCCTTTGGTCTTCTTTTTTTACTTTCAAACAAAACCGCAAATACTTACACAGCAGCTTTTCAACGCCTAATTTTAAAATTTCGTGAATTTGGTTTGGACTTTGTTCCATCTACAGTACTCATGACTTTGAGGAAACTTTATTCAAGCTGTGGGCAGAGTATTACCTCTACAAATCATCAATGGTTGTAGGTTTTATTTAAGACAAAGTCGGTAGAAGAAAATAAAACAATTAAATCTTACTCAAAAATATAAGTTTACATATTCTGAAATGGGACAATTTTTAAAATACCTCTTCGGGCTATCATTCTCTGACGACATTGACTACTGCTGTACTGATCATGGTGATCCAACTCAACTACGACAGAGACTACCGACTTCATTTTAGAAACTTACGTAACAGAACATGCAAAATTTCCACCCCACATCTGGGAAGATCAATCTCTTGCTGGGTCACCTGGTGGTCTAGGGGTAAGGTGTCGGACTTCTGTGCTGGGGTCCGGGGTTCAATCCTCGGTCCCAGCACAGATTTATTTTATTACCAAACCCTTCCTTTCCCTCTGACAAGACGTGTATTAATCACAACTTGTGAATGTGAGTAATGTCAGGCCTCCACCGTGGTTCGGATCCCACGTTAAACTGTAGGTCCTCCATATCATCTCATAATCACCCTACCATTACACATTAACGTAAGTGCGTATAATCCGAACGGGTAGTAAGACGCGGTGCTAATAATAATAATCTCTTGCTGCACCACGCATTACAAATTGCTGTGAATCTTTTCAGTCCAAAATAAATGGATTACTATACTCAGCACACCCGAACAATTTTCAGTTTGTCGAAGTGTTGAAAAACGTACATTGTGATTCCTATACGTACAAATGTACAGTGGAGGACAGAGACGACGTGAAGCAGTACACAAAGAAACCTTCACGAGGGAGCAAATTTTGAAGTATGAGACTGGTGAAATATCTTGATTTACATTTATCAAAAGTGTATGTAACAAATATTTACCAGTGAACAAAACTTAGGCAATCAGAGTTAAAAGCAAAGATATAAAAAATATAAATTTTCAATTATTTTTAACAGGAAAATTATATGTACTCTATATTATAGACTTTAACTTATAAAAAATACAAGATCTCTTTGTTTAATTTGATTTGTCATAATACTTATACAAAATAAGGGATTTAAAGACAGTTATGCATTTAGATTATCTTACTAATATTATAAATGCGAAAGTTTGTGTGTTTGGATGTTTGTTACTCAATCAGGCCAAAACTGCTGATCGGATTCGTATGAAACTTTGCACGTTGGTAGAGTATATCCTGGAATAACATATAGGACTATTCCCAACCTTTGATTTTAAATAATAATAAATATATGATTATAATGTGATTTCTCAGTTCTAGCTGTAAATAATTTTGCCATTTTTTTAATTTTTACCTTCATAATTAGTAAGATAATTTAAAAAATATAATTGATAACTTAAAGAATATATATTTCTTTTATTACGAAATATTTAAAAGTTAAAATTAAAATAAGGAAAAATTATTTACAGCTAGAACTGAAAAAATCGCATAAATATTTGAAAAAAATCAAATTTGATTTATGACCAAAGCAGTTTAGTTAAAAATTAAAAGATGTTATCAATTATTGCGGGCGAAGCCGCGACGGGTAAAAGCTAGTTGAATAATAAACCAGAGTTAACCTTCTTTTTTAAAAAAAAACAGGGATGAAATTCGTGTCACACCTTTTTAAACAAGGACAAAATTCCTCTGGCACACTTTTTAAACAGAGGCGCAATTCGTCTAGCACACTTTGCAAAGAGAGACGCACTAAGCGTGAACATTTTGTTTTGGGACGCAATTCAGATGAAGCCATTTTAATTAATGCTCAATTTAGGTTGAACAAAATGCGAATCAAATTAAAATACGTTCAAACACGTCGTACACAAATCCGGATATTTTTTTTAACGCGTGTGCTATTTTTAATGCCAAATTATAACAGTTTAATTTTGATTCACATTTCAGCAAAGTTAAAGTAGGTTGTTGCACTTAAAAAATACCCCAAGGCAAAAAAAATTAATGTTACCGTGCGGGAAAGAAAATTCTCCAGGTGCCATCAGACATGGCTTTAATGTTAGTTGCGTGTCACGAGTAGTAGACTACTACTTGAGTACACAAAGAGCGACAGCTTCCTCCCAACTGACTAACAAGAACACCTCAACAACCCGACATAGGTCCATGGAGTCCTGGTTCGATTCCAGGTGCGTGGCTAGCCCTGTATAGAAGGATTCGTGATCTTATTGACCGAGCGTAGCGAGGTCTTGTTTTAACTTTACAGTGACAAGCCAGTCTGTCTGTCCAGATGTTTGTACCGCGATAACTGTCAAATACGTACACACATTTTAACAAAATTTGGAAGGAATATGGTTTGTACCTAGGCCAAACAACAGGGTTTTTCGATCTGGTTATCCGTTTAGATATGGTGGCCGCTCAAAAATCTGTTTGTTTGTTCCAAGATAACTGCCAAATGAGTGGACAAATTTTAGCGAAATTTAGCAAGGACATACTTTGAGCCTAGGCCAAACGATGTTTATATGGTATTTCGATCTATTTGTCTAAATTGACTACCAGGGAAATACATCAACATTAAATCCAAGGAGAAGTTATAGGAGATATTTCAACTTGAAATTCAAAACTAAATCTTAAGTGGAATGCCAGGCCTCCACCGTGGTTCGGATTCCACGTTAAACTGTAGGTCCTCCATTTCATCTCACAATCACCCTACCATTTACACATTAGCGTAAGTGCGTATAACCCGAACGGGTAGTAAGACGCGGTGCTAATAATAATAATAATAATAATAATAATAAATCTTAAGACTATAGTAATGATAAATGAAATATTACTAAGGCAGAAGTGTAAGGAACGCGAGTTAAGTATGTTTGCAGTTTTTGTATCAAAATAAATCAAATAATTTATCAGTACAAACAAAGAGTTTAATTTTCTTCACATGGTGACCCCAACAGTTCTTTAAAATCTATCAAGGGTGTCCTGGAATTTAATGACAACCTTTAATCTTCATTTAAAGAGTTTCTCATCTAATGTCGCTATTCTTATGTTAGATATTCAACAACTATTGAGGTCACCTTGTGAAAAAAAATAATTAAACTACATGTTTCAAATGGAGCAATATTTTTATTTATTTATTTACCCGCCTCGGTGGCGTAGTTGGCTAACGCGCTTGTCGTGTTGAGCTCGACCGCTGAGGACGGGGAGATCGAGGTTCGAATCTCGGTGGGGTGAACTGAGGTTGGTTTATCCTAAATGATTTTCCACTCTCCCTCCACGCAAATGCGGGTTCACTTCCTCTAATTAAACTTCCCCAATTCCTAATCCATTAGAGTAATTAGTACTTAAAGCGTATAACCCGAACGGGTAGTAAGACGCGGCGCTAAATATTATTTATTTATTTATTTTGTCCAAAAAAAGTTTTAATATAAAACCTGTAGAAGCACCGGCCTTTTTCCATGTCCCCTAGCCCCTCCCCCCCCCCC
>CABFVX010003916.1:27439-70143 GCA_902151425.1 Timema shepardi | reverse complement strand
GGGGTGGAGGGAAAGGGGGGGAGGTTCAAACCCCAGAATAATTATGGCTTTATTTATGATTAAAACAATATATAAATTAAGATACAAATACAAATTAGGGGGCTGTGTTACTATAAAAAGCACTTCAAATAGCTTCGAGAGGTGTTTAACATTTAGAATGTGTCCTAGCATCCTGCAATTAGGGGGTTATGTTGCCATAAAAAAACAATTCAGATAGCTTCTAGAACTGTTTAACATTCTATAACTTTTTTTTCTAGCCTTCCGCAATTGGGGGATGTGCCAGGCAACCCCCAACCCCCTTCCCCCCCCCCAAAAAAAATTATTGGCTGGTTATGGCCTTGATCCCTGCTTACGTTATAGATGTCATTTAATCGTTAGTCGGTGTTAAAATATTGTTTAGTGTCTGCTATAGATATTACTATATGTTGAAATATGTGATATTTAGTGAGATATTTCAAATATGTTCAGAATAAAGAGAAGTTTTCTTCTATCTTTGAAATGTTTAGAAGATCCGAATGTTAGTGTGTATCGAAGTTGAAGCGAAGGAGATCTAACATTTGACTTCGACATCTCTAGTTAAAAAAACAACAAATGTTGTTAAAATATCAACAAAAATGTTAATACTCTTAATTAGCATAAGTGGGTCATCTAGTATGATCTACTGGTGAAAAGGAGGTAAGGATTCAACTCATGTCTGAGTGTGCTAAGGCTGTTTATTTACCTAAATTATTTTCCAATCTCTCTCTTCAAAAATGCAGGTAGCTTTTATCCAAATTCTACCTTCCTGATCCCTAACTCATGGCTGTAATTAAATGTAGGTTGATTAGACGTGTAGTAAAAAGAAAAAAACAGCTTTTTACTATGTTAACGCTATCAATTCTGTAATTTAAATATTACGTATCCAATATATTGACCGAAATTTAATCAGACTATTAAGATTTGAAGGGCACAAGGAAAAAAGGAGGAAAGTCCTATTTTAACACAAATTAAGTTAGTGCTGCCATTTGTTAGGCAGTAATGGGACCTTTCTAATGCACTTTATATTATAGTTAGGGGAGGTATCTGTAATATTTAAATTAATTTAAAAAATGTGTTTTCTGGTTTTCTTATGAATTTTGAGATATAAAACTTGCTACCCTGGATAATGTGTGAAATGTGACCACCCTTTATTTCCCCTGTACCGTTTATTTGTAAGTAAAGAAGAACAAGAGTTATTATTATTAGAACCGCGTCTTACTACCCATTCGGGTTATATGCACTTACGCTAATGTGTAATGGTAGGGTGATTGTGAGATGAATTGGAGGACCTACAGTTTAACGTGAAATCCGAACCACGGTGGAGGCCTGTCATTCCACACATTCACAAGATGTCTTGTCAGAGGTGAAGGAAGGGTTTGGTAATCAGATAAATCTGTGCCGGGATCGAGGATAAACCTCAGACCCCCAGCACAGAAGTCCGACACCTTACCCCTAGACCACCAGATCAAGTCACCCTCTAATATTAAAATCTTAAAATATATCAACATTTTAATTATGTTTGTAGGGTGAGGGAGGCTATACTTATCTTTCCCTTCTACTACCAATCCCAAAATAGTTGTATGAACTTTGTAGTTTGGGTGCAAATTAGGTAAAAACCCGTGGATTACTAACATTTTTATTTTAAGAGGGTTGGGGAGAAGATCAAAGAAACACCCAACAACAATACTCATCGATCTTTTTTTTTAAAGAAGTCCAGCAAGATATAGTCTCTTTATTTTGTTGCGGTGGTTTCATTTCTTGTTGTGATTGCTTCATCTCTTGTTGTGATAATTACACCCCAGCCGGAAATGAAACAATCCCAACAAGAATTGAAGCATCCCTAAAAAAAAATACCTACCAGAGACTGAAGACAACGTCACCACAACAGCCACTCCGGAGGCTGCAACAACCACGATAAGGAGGGAGATTGAACCAACAACCGACAACAATCAACAGCACCCAACAATCTCTCCGTCAGGTAAACACTCATCAGACCAGTGCTAAAAAACTTATTTTTTTTCAACCGTTAGCTTTAAGACACTCAGGACAGAAGATATAATAGTATTACCGGTTGTTCTCTATGGGTGTGAAACGTGGTCTTTTACCTTACATGACGAGAATAAATTTAATGTGTTCGAGAACAAGGTGCTTACGATGATATTGGAACAAAACGGCTTGAGGATACTGGGGAGTGGAGGACACTTCATAATGATGAGTTACATATCCTGTACTGATCACCAGTTATTGTTAGTACGATCAAGTCACGTAGATTACGATGGGCAGGACATGCAGATGAATGGGACAATCTAGAACCTTGTTCAAGGTACAGACTGGCATACCCAATGGGAAGAGACCATTGAGGAGAACTAGACGCAGATGGGAGGATAACATTAGAATGGACCTGAAAGAGATAGTTTGTAATGAGATGGACTGGATAGAACTAGCTCAAGATAGGAATAGGGTGTAATGAGGTGAATTGGACTTACGAGATGTATAATTCCATAACTTTTGCGGCCGACTTAGATTTAATGGACATGAGTATTTGGAAGAGTGAAATTTTTAGTTTTATTATTTTTTGACCACCGTTGATTTAAATTTACTAACGATTATCATTTTATGAAAGATTTATCTAGTATTTTTTATAATGAGGCGTATGGAAGATCGTACGTGTTTGCAGTTTATGTTGATGACTTCATATAAAATGAATCCTGATTCTCTTATCTGTATATTTTGCTCCTTTTCCTCCCTTTATTTTAAATTTTTCTTTCTACTTTTTACTTTCCAGTTTTTTATGATTTTCTATTCTAAAATAGTTAAAAAAACAAATCCCATCTAAAGCTTTTTTATGACCCACATTTTGGGAACCACTGAAATAAAGGATATCAGGTGGGTTTTTTTGTAGCGAGAAAAAATACTATGTTTGAATTTTTTATATTGTTTTCTTGAGTTTAAATTGATTCAGTTGTGAATTGGGTGAATGGTAACTTTGTTTCGCATTAGTGACTCTACTGTTTGTTTGTTTGTTTTTCCAATCGGATCTAAAAAGATAACTTGTTAAAAAATCATTACCGGCTTCGGTGGCTGCATAGTCTTAGACGTTACTCTCGCAGTAAACGAAAATGCCGATCATGGGGGGGGAGGGATCGAGCTTTGAATCTCGATTCGGTGTACTGATTTTTTCCCCTAACGTGGCTTTGCACTATTCCTACACGCAAATTCGGGTACACTTACTCTAAATATATCCTTTCTAATCGCTAACTCATTAACGGAACTAAAATATAAGCTTATAACCCGAAAGGGTAATAAGACGCGCTGCTAAAGATAATCATTAATAATAATAATAATAATAATAATATTTAGCACCGTGTCTTACTACCAGTTCGGGTTATATGCTTTAAGTACTAATTACTCTAATGGATTAGGAATTGGGAAGTTTGAATTAGAGGAAGTGAACCCGCATTTGCGTGGAGGGAGAGTGGAAAACCATTTAGGAAAAACCACCCCCAGTTCACCCGACCGAGATTCGAACCTCGATCTCTTCGTCCTCAGCAGTCGAGCTCAACACGACAAGCGCGTTAGCCAACTACGCCACCGAGGCGGGTAATCATTAATAGCTTTACGAAAAAAAAAGTGTTAAACTATGAGAAAATTATTATTGGTTCATGGTAACAATTTTATAGTTTTAGCTCAGTGGTTCTCAAACTTTTTGCGTTCGCGGCACACCTTTGAATAATATAATTTTTGGAGGCACACTATAATGGATTAAAGAGCGGAAACTGGTTAAAAAAAAAGGAAGTTTGTATAGTTTGAAAAAAAAAACCATTTTATTATTAATACAATTTAGCTCAGAAATTCAAGATTTTATGTTATTAATAGTTTTATATAATTAAATTATAAGCTATTCATATATATCAAAATGTCATTATTAATAAATAAACTGGAATTTTAACGTGAAACTTATGTACTTTGTTATTTTTTAGCTATTCCGGTAATATTAGGGCATGTAAGCGATAAGGTGACACTAATTTTGTGTTTTCTCTCGCTAAGTTTTCTCCAATTTCTTACATTTGTTGCCTTAATTTGCTGATATAGGCCTATAATTTTTACATATGAATTTAAATTTGACGGCACACCATTGAAGGATTCATGGCACACCGATGTGCCACGACGCACAGTTTGAGAAACACTGTTTAGCTCAAATCAGTCACTTCAATTCTAAAAAAAAAAAAAAAACTCCTTTGCTGGGCTTGACTACAAACCTCTTTGATGTNAAAAAAAAACTCCTTTGCTGGGCTTGACTACAAACCTCTTTGATGTGGACATACACTAAAAGAGACACGATTTTTTCCCGGGTACGACACCTAGTTTGTATTAATTTAAACAAATTTTTAAATTTTGAGAGATCACCAGGTAACGTTAAGTTCTTATAAAGTGAATTTTCCAAGTGAATGGGGTGAGTGTGACTCGTAGCCCACAGGTTGCGTGTGGCTCTAGTCAGTCCAATTACTGGATTATCCACCGAGAACCTTTTAAACACACATATTATATCAACACACTATATATAAACTAATTTATTCTAGACCAGTAAGTCTGAAGTCATACTCCCAGAACTAACGATAAGATAATTATTTTAGTTTAATTAGTAGGACGAACACGTCTATAAAAAAATAGGGAATGTCATCTACGGTGCCTCCGGCAGTAAAACAAGGATCCCCTTAACTTTGGGACAGTGACGTGTCATGAAGTGTTGCCAGGGTTATCAGATCTTGTCTAAGCTACCTGTGAAATGTTCCCTCACTAGGACATTCATTAATCATAAACAGGTTTGACTTTTTTAAATGCGGTAAGGCATTGATTCTATAACATATTTGTGGGTAGACTGATTTGTATTCTGTGATTTTATAGCAATTTTTTCACTTTCAAACCTTAGCTTTAAAAGATATTTTAACTAGTGGTATCTAACTCATTTTGGCTAATGTATCAAATGCTTAGGAGTTATTATACAGGTTTATAGCTATACTATAGTAATTAATATGTTTGTGGCCCAACAGTACTAGGGTAACTTATACGTGGACCTTGTCTCAAAAAGGTTTACACCTTCATGCTATAAAGTCTTTTAACCCTGCTGTGAGTGGTAGCCAGTGACTCACCTGTGTGAGGTCCATAGTAGAGCACAGCGAGCAGTAGATGAGCAATACACAAGCAGCAGATAAGCAATACACAAGCTGAAGATGAGCACTGCACAAGCGGAATATGAGCAATGCAAGAGGAGCAATACACAACTAACAGATGAGCAATGCACGAGCACCTGGTGATCAGAATACGAGGCGTCGATTGAGTGTGGGTCAGCAGTCTCCTGCAGTCTCGTTCTTATAAGCCTAGTTCCTGGCACTCTTTTCACTTCCACTTCCTGTCCCCCCCGTCCCCCTTCTCTCCCCCTCCATTCCAGGTATCCGTTCACTGGGCTACGTTTCTTACGGTCACTGCCAAACCAGGACGTGAACTAGACAAATTGTTCCATCAACTTGCTTACTAACAGTGTAACCGCTTTAAATTAAAATAGTTTTATAATGTCATAATAAAATAGTAAGTGTTTTTTTAATCCACATAGATACAAAATAGAGGCTGTGTATCTAATGTTTCCCTGTCTGTGCCCGGGAGGTTAGAATGACTGACAATAATTGTTAGAAAGCAGGGTACGTGTACCTCCAGGCCCACGCTAAGAATTTCAGCGGGTGTGCGAATTACCACTGGGTTTTATTAATCATAAAACACATATTAATAATAAGTCTAATAAATTAACACAAATTTAACGTGAAGCCATTGACATTCATAAGCCTTTCTTTAACTTTGTCACGGCTTCGTTTAACTTACCACTTTATTAATGTTGGATGTTCTGTCTTACGACAGGTCCATCCCATTTGTCAGTGAACTTAGACCTCCAATGCACCCAGTCCTCTGCCTCCTTTCCTTCAGATACAATAATTTTCTTCTTTCCTCCAAGTCATCCAATATTAAATCCTCCTCCTTCCTAAGCTCCTCTTTCCCTCAACCTTTCCTTCTATGACGTCATGCAGAAGACAGTTTATCCTAAGGATGTGTCTGATCCAGTTTGCTTTGTACCGAAGGATCACATCTAAAATGGTTCTCTTCTCACCCACTCTTCTTAGAACTTGTTCATTTGTCCCCCTGTCTGTCCACCTGGTCTTCTCAAGTCTTCTCCAGCTCCACATTTCAAAGCTCTCTAAGTATTTCTTTTCCATCTTCCTAAGAATCCAAGTTTCTGCTCCATACAGTGCGATATTCTCTAAATAACTTACCACCAGATCTTAATTAAAAATTTGGGAAAACAAAAAAGTTTAGATTTTACAAACTAACAGATATTTGTTTCCCTTATTTGTATGGCGAGCTAGAAGGGGTTATGTTGGTTAGGAAAATATCCTTGTGATATGAACACATACATTTAAATCTATGGCTGGCTTATTGATTGTTTGAATACAGAAAAGGAGTCAATGATTTATGACGGTATGCTAAAAGATGCACCAGGGATATGTTATTTAAAATAGTAGGCCTATATACATTATGATAAATAGGTCAGTTTCATCACACTAAGTACTTAATTTATTATGTGCTTTGGTTAATTTAATATTTAAATTGTTTATCATTATTATTAATACTATTATTATAGGTTGTGGTAGTAGCAGTTGTATAGGGAGAATTTTATAGATCTAGTTATAAAAAGCAATTATACATTACCAAAAACATAAGTCAACTAGAAATGATATGCCTTTAACAATTCTAAATTATTGTACTGCTTGTATATAATAAAACATATAAACAGAACGGGTAGTAAGACGCGGTGATAAATAAAAAAATGTATATAATATTTAATAAATTTGTATTTTGGATATTTCTAATGCTGTTTGTATGCCACTTGTTTTTATCTGTGAAATTATTTGACACAATTTTGATTCAGGTTTGTTATCTTGTTTTAATTTATGACTGTGAATCTTAGCTATTCTTAACTGATGACTTAATATTATTCATTTCTGCATTCCATTTCCTATAGGAGTTCATTTTTAGTTCAATAAAAATACAAGATTTTACATATTACAAAATCAAACGATTTCATTATTTGTATGATATTAATATAGTTGTAAATTATATATATAGGCTATACTTTTTTTGTGTGTGTGAGGAGGTATGTTGACCATAAATTTAGTTTTTATTATTTCAATATTTTTTATTATTGTTTTATCACGTGGCCAGTTAAAATCAACTAAGGGTATTCAATCAGGTGTCAAGTTAATTCTAATATTTCGGGTGACCTGGCGGTCTAGGGGTAAAGTGTCGGACTTCTATGCTGGCAGCCGGGGTTCAATCCTCAGTCCCGGCACAGATTTATCTGATTACTAAACCCCTCATTCACCTCTGACAAGACATCTTGTGAATATGGGGAATGCCAGGCCTCCACCGTTGGTTCGGATTCCACGTTAAACTGTAGGTCCTCCATTTCATCTCACAATCACCCTACCATCACACATTAGCGTAAGTGCGTATAACCGGTAGTAAGACGCGGTGCTAATAATAATAATAATAATAATAATAATAATAATAATTCTAATATTTGAATAATTTTTGGTTCAATAACTGTTTGTGATCCCTTGATTAGAATGTTTTTTCTATTATAAGCATTGTTAGGGTCCTTATTTTATATTTTATTTGTCATTTAAAAATACTGTCATGGGCTTAAATCAAATAAAAAAAAGATGTACTTGTAAATTTAAAATATCATTGGAGCAAGTAATAACCCTTTGCTATTTAATTTTCCTTACTAGCTATATTTACCTTCTTCGGTGGGCGCATGGTCTAAAGCGTCTCTCACGTGTTAGACCAGACTGCCGATGACGGGTAGCTTAGGATTCGATCCCTGTAAGATATACTGAGGGTACTTTTCATAAATTGTTCCATTCTCATTTCACGCAAATGCGGATATACTTAATCTGAATTCAACCTTTCTCATCCCTGACAAACTAGAGTTATTAGTACTTTGGTGTATAGCCCGAACGGTGCTAAAAATACTAACTACATGGTATTAATTAATAAGCTACTTTTTTTCATTTAAGTGAACTGATTTCATATTGGTGGTCGTCAATGGAACTAAAGAATATTCGACACCTGAAAGTAATATATGTTTCGAAAGAATATGTAGATCTATTGGAGCACTGTTTGCCAACAGCACATCGAACAATCGAAAGTGATTCACCTTTTGAAATATTCATGTGGTGATGTGGGTGTTACCCTGACTTTCCCCATCAGATGCCAGGTTCCGGGCTCATCAGAGTGCATCTCGTACACCCCTTGAGTCTCTAGCCAACACAAAGATCGGTACTGACAAGCAGACAGTGTAATAGCACAATGCTAACAACAGTTTAGTGGAGAAGAAACAAGTCAAAACGAGTCAGACAAGCAGACAGTGTAATAGCACAATGCTAACAACAGTTTAATAAAGACAGAAACAAGTCAAAACAAGTGGAGTGTAGTAGCATTATGCTAATTAAAGTTAAGAATATAGTAGAATATAGCTAAATATGTAGATTGGTGGTGAGAATATAGAGGTTCAAATTCCTGTTGGGTGTATTTAGGGTGTTTTTTTCTAAATGGTTTCCACTTTCCCTCGGCAGTATATAAAGTATATAGGAGAACTTTAAGACTCCTCAGTACTTTACAGAATGTTTTTAGGCCAAATTTGTTGGACTGTAGATATAAGTTCGGAGCTCAGTCCTAAGACTTCCGTAGTAGCTTTATTAAATATATAAATAGTAATTTAAAATAAAGTGTATTTATTAGTACTTATTAATTAGCCCTATTTAAATATAAAGGAACATTTTTGACGGCTAAAACCAACCAAAACTATTTTAGTATTTATAAACTATATGATATCTATATATAATCTCCAAATATATGATATGTATGTATATTTTATATAAAAATATATTATATTTCTTATTATGAATAATATGTATAATATATACCTATTTTAAATATAATCCATGTATATATATATACACACATTATACATAATTATATTATTTATATTTATAATTGTATTATAAATATATATTAGCTATATATTATATGTATTATATTTATGTATATATATTGTGACAACGTTCCTTTCACCTTTGTATAATGTTTTTTAATATTAGTATAATTCATTTTTGGTTGGTAGGCCTGAGCTATCTTGTTGAGAAGTGCATTTACCGCTCCTAGCGGACAGTTAAGGACGAGTTTATTTTATACCTTTATTAAAATTACATATTCCCTTATTAATATCTATTTGTAAGCTCTGCACGGTCCATAACGCGATTTCTAACATTTTTTTTTTACCATATTATAATTACAACAACATATACTTACCTGGAAGTTTATTTAACATTTTTGTATTGTCACGTGATATGAGAAGACACCATACTGCAGACGACAGAAGCGGGACCACCGCGCATGCCCGAGCATACAACACAAGGATGACTGACTACCCCCTTCTCCCCCACCAAGCCGCTCACCCGCCCCTAGCGTCACTTCCTATGAGGGGGAGTGAGCATAATGACTACATGGTTTGGGGTGATGTAATCCCGCCCAACCTGGAAATTGGATGTTTTGGCCCAATTCTCACCTTTTTCATATCATTGACTTTTCTACCTTCTCCACTTCAGTAAAACCATTTTATTTCCAACATTTTTCCTGTTCTGACATTTTTCTTGAAAATTTCCCTCATACCTACTCACCTGGTTTTTTTTAAATTATTAATTTTATGCATCTGGAGGGGCCTCATCAAAGCCCGCTAAAATGCGAGGAAGAAGGAAAAAGGGCGCGAGAAGGAAAGGGTGAACGCCTGAGGTGGTGAAGGAAGATGGTGGGATTTAGATTTGGGCTCTGTATCAAAACGAGTTTTTAAGTGGAAATTTGCACTGTACCGAGGAATAAATCACGGCCTAGGAGAAGGAGCAACGGCCAATCTTCGTGAATATACGTTTGTGGCCTTCCGGGACAGCTACCCCGGGTTCACGGAGTCTACAAAAATCACAGACTGCACGAGGACGCCGAGATTCTTCTCACCTCTCTAAAGCGAGTGGATAATCCAACTTAGACTGGAGCAGCGGTCGCGGGTTCCGGACCGTGCAAGGCCCCAGTTTTTTTTTCTTTTTCCTTTTATTCAGTTTTAATGTTTTTTTCTAATTGTGAATGTTTTATTATTATTATCTTATCAAAGCCTAGCCTACCATTTTTAGTTTTTTTTTGTTATAATATTCCTTAGGTTAATTAGGTTTATAATCATCATGACGTCTGGTAGGTAGGGTACTAAGTTCAGCTGTTTTTTTTTGTATATTAAAAGTTTTTTGGTTTCAACCTATCAAATTTACTCAAAGATTTCTGTGGCCCACTGCACGGGATTAACCTGGACGAGCCGTGGAGAACTGCAGCGTCTGGACGGTGAGTGCAAAAAGGGGAGGGAACTTACAAAGTACAGTCTCATGAAAAGAGTTCCTTACCCAGCATCAATCCCCCCAGAGGACACCCCGTAGATAATTAGTTGTTTTGTTTTTTTTCAAAATTAAATCATTCTTTATTTTATCTCAACACTGGGTTGATTTTAGTCAGTCAGTATTTTTATTACAATATGCTATTTATTAAATATAATATATATAATCTAGTTCTTAACTTATATATACTTACTTAATTTATGGCATTGGGAATTCCAAAGTAAGCTACCTATTCCTGTCTTGATCTAGTTCTATCAAGTCCATCTCATTACAGCATGTTTCTATATTGAGATAATTCTATCGAGTCCATCTCGTTACACCTTATCTCTATCCTGAGCTAGTTCTATTCAGTCCACCTCATTACACCCTATATCTTTCTGGTCCATTCTAATGTTACTCTCCTAACTGTATATAGGTTTTCCCACTGGTATCTTCCCATTAAGTTTACCAGTCAGTAACCTGAACAAGGTTCTAGAATCTCCCATTCGCTCTGCATGTCCTGTCCAACGTCACCCGTGACACTTGATTATCGAGTAAATATTTACAAACTATTATATATATATATATATATATTTATATATACATATATATACGTATATATGTATATATACATATATATACGTGTATATACAAGATGAAAAACGTTTCATTAGTTTTATTCATATAAGTTTTATATATATTTATATGTAATGGAAATATCATGGTTTTTCATTTTATTTTTCCCAATCTTATTTTAGAGCTAAGAATGTAGCTATCAATAATTGTGATATTAATA
Source organism: Timema shepardi (assembly GCA_902151425.1). Lineage (NCBI taxonomy): Eukaryota > Metazoa > Arthropoda > Insecta > Phasmatodea > Timematidae > Timema > Timema shepardi. The sequence continues at coordinate 58,806 of CABFVX010003916.1, read as the reverse complement.
TAGATACTAGATTGTTTCGAGGAGTCGAATTTGAAATCTTCAATTTGTAATTCAAATCTTATGATCTTTAACTTTCACTTTTGATACGTAGTATCATTACCTATGAAATAATACTAATAAATATTAATTTAGTAAAATTTTATAAATAATAATCATCAAAATTACTCTTTGTTTTTCAACGTTGAATATTTACAGAAAGTCTAGGTTATTTTTTACTCACGATCTTGCAATATACTGGTTTGTCAGTGACACGCAGGTTGGAGCTTAAATCCCGGAAATGTATAGAGGTTTTTTATTCTAAATATTTTCCCACTCTCTTTCTCTCTCTCTCTCTTTCTCTGCAAGACAATTTTGGTACATTTCTTTTAAATACAGTCCCTATTTAGTTGGTGTGTCCCGAATGGGCATTAGATCATTCACTAAGGCAGGGACATGGGATGTAGAAGAGACCAGTATAGTGGAGGTGATGGAAAATACACTATACCCCATCCACGGTAGGAGAGTTTACAGCTATCAGAAGGTTCTTTATTGCAAACATCGGCTGAAAGTAACGTATATTAACATATCCAGAAATAACTACTGATAACAGAATACTACTAAACAAATAATAATTATTTATGAATAGGTTGACCTTAGTTACCTTCGACTAAGGTGTTGTAATAAAGATCCTTCTGTTATCTGTCAGATACCACCTCTTCTACCATGGATAGACTATAGCTGTCACCAGGAGAAACAGGATTAGGAATTAAGATGACCAGGTGAGATTTGGACTGAATACATGAAATAGTAGAGGACGAAAGGCTGAGATGGTATGGTTCTTGTAATTACGATGGAAAAGGAAAGAATCCCAAGGAAAATAATGTAGATGAAGTATGTGGGGAAAGAATGAATTAAAAGTGGGCTCAGTGAAATTTCCTCTCAAATGGAATGTTGTGAAATTTGGGCTCAACCGGCTCGGCTTTCCCAAATACCTGGAATACCGCGGTCAAATAGCGCACCTGCGTATGACTCACCACTGAGAGCCATTCCCCCACATTTCCAAACTCACCCCTTCGCCACCAACTATTTGTTTCATTTCATTTCTGCTGTGACTTTTGTAGGGTGCACTATGGAGTTTCTTACAACGACCAAGGGCTAGCCTAACCTAACCTAACCGGAACACCCGATATATTAAAACGCTAACTTAGAAATACCTTTGATCAAATGGAAGCTGTGAGCGGATATTTCACTGAGCTGATATTTCACTGAGCGGATATTTCGCCGAGTGGAACCTTCGCGGCACCGTGGCGAAAAGATCGCAAGGAAGACCAAGACCAAGTGGGTGAAGGAGAGGAGAAGAATGGGAGCCAATAAAGGAAGAAGAAAGGTGAAAGGACTGACCCGGAAATATACTAGATACAATAAACGATGCTGATGGTGATAATGACTAACAACTGTCTCAGATTTTTTAAAACTATACATTACCGAAAATGTAATAGATATTCCGTAGTATATGTAAATATGTATTCACTGAAGTTAATTAAAGTTAATTTAAGGCCATGATCTGTATTAATACTATACTTAGAGCAGAACTTAAAATTATCTCGACACCTACTAAATATAAAGCACACACACACAAGAATGGAAGTAGATTTATTTATTGATAATATTGATATTACAGCAAATGTTAGACGGCTCCAGGATGTGGAGTAGCGGTTCGAAGAAGGGTTAAATGGGCCACCTACCAGAACGAGTTAATAAATAAGTTATTGATTAAAAAATATGGTTCAAACCCAAATAAAGAACAGAGGTATCAACATACCTCTGTGGGACTGTAAACCTTACATTGTAAGTTAAACGATTTTGAAAAAAAAATCGTGAAAAAAAAGGGAAATCAACTCATTTTCAAGAAAGCTTCGCGCTAAATTTATCAATTCTGGAAATGAAGTAAATGTTAATAAACATAGATCCAGACTTCCTTGATCAATACAGTCATTTTAAAAAAGTCACTTGATTGTCTTAGTGGCTTGGGAGCTTCATAACTGACATTCTTATAATAAATACAACAGTGTGAGGATATTTCCCTTTAAGTAGGCGACACCCTCAAGAGTTTGATAGTTAATGTTGAATGGTGGAGAGTCAGTGCGCCAGTAGGCTGGCCGGTGCAATGGGTGGCGCCCCTCCTGAGGGCCCTGCCACTGCGGTGGCCGACGGGGCTGCCACTGCCAGACCTCCAGGGCCCACCAGAGCCGTACCCACAGGTGCAGCTGCAGCCACACCCCCGGGACCAGCCAAAGCTATGGCCTGGGGTTTCACCTGAGCCACTGAGGGCCCCGCAGGCTCGGAGTCCACCTCCTCGGATTCCTCTGTCTCCTCTGACGCCGGCGCTGCCCTGACTGCGTCCACGACTATGGCGTCTCTGTCACCGTAAAGGGCTGAGGGATATTGCTGATGTTGCTTCTGTTGCTGGTTGAGCAACAGGAAGCTGGGGACTCCACCCCGGGTCTTGAGGGCGTCGTAGTTGCCGAAGAACTGGGGTTGCCCAATCAGGTATAGTTTCTTTCCTGGACTAACGGGAGGCGGAGTAGAGGACGAGGGTTCATCTTCATCGAACTTCTCTAGGTTTGCAACCGCTTCTCCTTGGCCCACCACCAGCTTCTGTGGAGTCTGAAATAAGAACACAGTCATCAGGGTGATAATCAGGGACTGAAGCAACTACACAGCAGCCCAAGAGGAAGCTTAGGGAAAATTATCCCTACATTTGCGTGGAAGTAGAGTTGAAAATCCTTTGGGTAGAACTATTCTCACTCGATAACCTGACCTCCCCGTCAGCAGACAACCAGATTAGATGAACTTAGCATTTAGTCTGCGTGACCACCTTTGCTGGTAGAGTTATTGCATGTCCCCAAATGCTTATTTAAGTGTAAGTTATATTTTTAATAAGCTGTGCTCATTGTGGTAAGTGGTAGCTTAATGTTAGTAACAATGTTAGATGAATTCAGAGTAGAATATGTTTGGCTCTATTTGTCACTGTTTGTAATATTTATAGCATATTGTGTATCTGGGCGATATGACTCAGAGCCCAGTGGTGGCAAGATTAGCAAGTATTAATGTACCGTCCGAATGTAGTAATATAGTACATCCTTTCTGTGGAGGCTCTTTCTATGTCCTGATGAGATGAGGTAATGGTGATAGTGAATATGAGGGTGATAGTGAGTATGAGTATGTGGAACCTGTGGGAACTTTTAAACCTAATTTAAGCCTAACTAACCAAACCTTGGTGACCGTTGGGAAAAATATTCATGCTACCAGTCTAGAATCGAACCCGGGACCCCTAAGCTGTAGCCAGTTGCACTGAGCACTTCAACACGGGTCTGGCATGGTTATATATATATATATACCTATATCTAAATGTAATGAATATATTTTATTCGTGTAAATGTGAACCCAAATGTTTTTGTGCTAACACAAAATCGTCTTTAAACGTGTTTATGAGTTTGAACAAGAAAATAAAATAAAGGTTAGTTCGCTGCCCCTGATCTAATGTCCAAGCAAATTTAAAAAGCGTTTTATGATTGTGTTTCTTAGTGAGGCAACAAAGCTGTACAAAATATTGACAAAGTAAATAGGAAGCAAAGTATGATTTTGGTAGAAAGAACAGTAGAAGTTAATTACTAACGTTACTAAAACAATTTTAATATATTTCTACAGCAAGTCATATTATCTGCAGATGTCATTTTTGATAGATATTATCAATACTTATAAAATAACACAATTAATAGAGTAAAATGTTATCAATGTTGGCCGCAAATAAATATGTTTGAATTCTCTCTACTGCTCTTCCAACCAAAATCAATGTTTGTAAGTGTTGGGAAAACTGTGAAGGCGGGTAAGTGTTTGAGATTTGGAAACAAAACCTTTCAAATGAAAACTATTAGAATGGTATTTCCAAGAATATGTCACAAATGGGTCTGAGTTTGCATAGAATAAGATAAGTTGTGGGAAGGGAAGAATCCAACTATCAACCCACAGCTGCTTGCAGTTTACGAAAGAAAAAAAAACAGCAGTTTGATAACAGAACACCTGGAGATAAGTGAATGTTTTTAGTTTTATATGTTTAGAACGATGGCCTGGTGGTCTAGGGGTAAGGTGTTAGACTTCTGTGCCGGGGTTCCGGGGTTCAATCCTCGGTCCCGGTACAGATTTATCTGATTACCAAACCCTTCCTTCACCTCTGACAAGACATCTTGTGAATGTGAGGAATGCCAGGCCTCCACTGTGGTTCGGATCCCACGTTAAACTGTGGGTCCTCCATTTCATCTCACAATCACCCTACCATTACATATTAGCGTAAGTGCGTATAACCCGAAAGGGTAGTAAGACGTGGTGCTAATAATAATAATAATAATAATAATAATAATAATAATAGTTTAGTGTAAAGTGTAGTGTAGGGTATTGTTATTCATTTTATAGGTAAAACTATTATACGTATTCTGAATACTATATTTGGTTTATAAGTTAGCATTTCAATTCAAGTAAATGAAAAAAACTATTTTCTTTCGTTTTAAGTAGGAGTGTTTTTTTCTTTTAGAAAATACATACTTTTTTTTCTGCTATCAACATTGGCAACATGTTACAATATTATTAGTAATATCTTATATATTAATAATATATATCAAATATGACAACTGAAGAACACATGACTTAACGTATGAATAACTCTATAAAACTTGTTTTAAGTAACTTTTGTAACTTTGAACAATGTTTCTTCCTATCTGAATCTGATTTGTCTCCGGAAGATCATGTTGAGTAGATCCTAATTTTCATAAGAAGCTCACTTTCAACCATCAACATTGATTGAAAGTCACAAAAATTTGCCATTTTATGGATATTTTTTACTAGATTTATTAATTCGAAAGTTATCAAATGTTTCTAATGGTATTTCCTTGTGGATTCCTTTATAATTTTTCTTTATATAAATAGTAAAATGGACTATGTATATAAATACAATTATTGTAGGGTTGTATTTCTTATTTACATCATAGTGGCAAGATGAATATCCAGTTTTCAAATACCTTGGTTCTTATGAAAAATCATAATGTCTACAGGGTTCAAAACACCCCCAAAATTTTCCCTCTCATTCTTCTTCCGGTAAATGGTCACCATTTTCAACTCCTTTATGTTTCATTGGTCAATTTTGGATTGCCTTTATTTGAATATAATATAGGGCTATGTAGGCGTAGTCAACCTTTTCTCCAAACACAAATATTTAAACATATAACTTTATTAGAGAAATACAAAATTATCTCTGAATTTATTCAGGTTGGGTTATTGGTGGGGGGAGCCTTATTTTTGTATGGGAAGGGGTTAACTAACCAAAAAGGGGTTTTGTGGAATTCATTTCTCTCCCCCAGGCTTAAAGATTTCCGGGTTTCTCAGTTCCTCTCCCAGCAAAAGTTTGACAATTGCATGCCTTCAAACTATTGGAGTGCTATTAATATGGAAACTAAATTGAAAATTATACTCCTCCATAATATATTTGAAGTAGTATTTCCTTAGATTAAAAAAAAATTGAAGCCCCTAGAAGATATTTAAATCGTTCTTCACGGGATTTGCGTGAAATAGGTCTAGAAGGTCAATTTATTCCGGGTTAAAGATTCTTTTGAAGGGGAAGTGCTGAACAGAATCGGAGATTCCCCTCCCCACTTATGCCACTAATTATACCTTTATTTAAGAAGTGCTCCATGTAAATATTTGGACTTTGATAGAGTAGCTGCTTTTTTTAATTTGTGGATGTTAACTAAATTTTAGCACTTAAATCCCTGCCTTTAATTACCATAAGAAATAAACTGATCAGATATCTTCTAGAGACATTTAAATTTCTGAATTTTTCTTTTCCTGAGGAATTTGGGGGCTCAGTCCACCCCATTCCCTTTGAAATATTAGTCTGACTACAATCTTGTTTTAGTCAAGAAACTACAATTGTTACACTGGTGGGGAAAATGTTTAAACTCGATATTGGCAAACTTGATTTTTTGTTTTTATCAAGATTTTATGGCCTTTCTTTTAGAGAATTATAAGGCGAAATAAAGACTTCTAAAATTAGGCGATAAAGATGTATACGGTGATAAATTTGTTAATCAATTATATAAAGAGTGCTTGGACTGATATTGAACTAATGGTGTTGAGAAGGTATTAACCGAATTTAGGAAAGGTACTAAAGATTTTACGTGATTTACACCACCAGTTCCTTTTTTAAAAGAGCGTTTTATAAACCTTCTCGCGTCAATAGTAAAGTTAGATCAAAACTAGTCAGGGACGCTTAGATAGCCTTATGCGTCCGTGAATCGAACGAAAACTTTCAAGGCATCACTCTAATGATTGAAGAGTTCAAAAACATAGTGCCAAATTGAATGTCATTTGTGTATGCGAACAAGATCAGTCTTTAGTAATTGGTGTTTATTTTTGTGTTAATGTCTTGTGTATTTCAGGCTCATTCCAAATTTCCAAAGAATTATGTTTATATCAGATACCTAATTAGCTATTTGTAAATAAAATATCTAATTGGCCAAAAATTATTGTTAACAACGGTATTTAGAAAGAATTTATAATAAATTAAATAATTATAGATTCTTAAGAAAACATATTTAATTTAAGCTTGCTGCTATAAAGTAAGATGGAGGATAGGAGTTTGGTAAATTATTATTATTATTATTATTATTATTATTATTAGCACCGCGTCTTACTACCCGTTCGGGTTATACGCACTTACGCTAATGAGTAGTGGTAGGGTGATTGTGAGATGAAATGGAGGACCTACAGTTTAACGTGGAATCCGAACCATGGTGGAGACCTGGCATTCCCCACATTCACAAGTTGTGATTAATACACGTCTTGTCAGAGGTGAAGGAAGGGTTTGGTAATCAGATAAATTTGTGCCAGGACCGATTATTGAACCCCGGACCATAATCACAGAAGTCCGACACCTTACCCCTAGATCGCCAGGTTACTAGCTTGCTAAAATATAGGTTCCCCTACCCACCCTATTGGAAATGTCTACTCACGAGAGTGTATGGAGGATACGCTCCAGAAAACTCTCACAATATTGAGCAAGAAAGGCGTGGGAAGGTGTTTGAATTCAAGTAACAATTGCTGGCCTACATACCGTGACGTCACCGTATGTAGACGTCTCCATTACAGCACCGGTATTAGGTGGGGGTGACGACGCTGTAGGTTTATCCTCGGGGTTCCCGCCGAAAATACCGACGAAGAAATTGTAGATGCCACCGAATGTTGACCCGCCCTCGTCTGTGTTATCTGCGACCCCAGGCGTGTAGATGAGGTACTGACCACCAGCAGGCAGTGGCGCCACTGGGCCATACTGCATAAGCCTACAAGCCACAGATAAATAAACATAATGGCTCACCTACATTAATATATAATTTAGCACCATGTCTTACTACTCAGTAGGTTTACCGTTATGTATTAATCATGCTAATGGGTTAGGGATGAGGAAGGTTGGGTATAGAGGAAGTGTACCCGTATTTGTCTGGAGAGTGAGTGGGAAATCTTTAGATCTCCCCGTCATCGGCAGTAGAGTCAATTGCGAGAGTAGTGCCTTAGACCATGTGGCCACCGATGCGGGTTTGTTTGTTCAGAGATAGGATGAATGAATGTGGGCATCCAGAAAGTCACACAATGGAGAAACAAGGTGCATTTTTAATCTTCAAAATACTAACCATACTCAACACTTACATAGAAGTTGTGAAAACTTACATGTGACGAGCCCTGAAAGGTTCAATAAAATAAAGACTAGGGTAAATCTAAGACTTGATTATTGTAAGAAATATTTATTTCTAACATGAATATGCTATAATAGACCCCCTCCCCTACCTTATTTGTTTTAAAAATATAATCACGCTGCAAGCTCGTATTAATCGGTAACCTATAGTGTTCTTTTTTTGTAAAACTTATAAAAAATATGAAATACTGAAAAGTGTTTAAAATTAGCGCGAGACTCTAGTTTGCGTGACGTCAAATTGTAGCTTCAAAATGCCGTTACCTAGTTACCATGTAAGATTAAGTTTAAAATAATATATATTAAATGTTATATAGGCTCATGATCTAGCAATTAAAAGTTAGATAAGCTTTAAAAATAGCCTTACTAATACCATCAAAACTATATTATGTATTGTTTCATATTCTATGTTTGAAGAGCCGAATGGCATAATAGTTTCTTGAGCCACTATTGGATGTGACTATTTATTACAATTCTAAAATTTCAACCAATAATATAATAATATTGCGCCTGTGGGTTAAATCCCTCGTAGCCCAGTAGTGTAAATATTATCCAGTACTAATGTATCGTTGTCCAAGGTACGTACTAATAGTACATCCTTTCTGTAGAGGTTCTTTCCGTGTCCTGATGAGATTAGGTGATGGTGATAGTGAGTATGAGTGTGATAGAGAGTTTGGTAGTGATATTGAGTATGATGGTGATAGTGAGTATGAGGATTTAGAACCAATAGGAACTCCTAAACCTAACCTAACCCTAACCAACCAAACTCTGGTGACCGTTGGGGTAATTCCCCTTTCAGAAAAAATACCTAAATAACCAGCAGGTAATCAAACCCGGGACCCCTAAGCTCATAGCTAGATGCACTTACCACTACACCACGCAGCTGGTTATTTCATATCATAAGAAGGTAACTTCTATTATTTTAAATAGTGTTTTTTATTTGATATTTCGTTTTCTACTGTTTTTAATTTACCTATATAGATTAATTTAATTATTTTGATATACTTATTAAAACGACTTGTTGTTTTTATAGTAAAGGAATCTGCTACCGATATTTATTTCAAGACTTATCATGTTAAGTTTCAAATATGAATCGGAGGATTCGAAAAAAAAAAAGTTAACGTGAAAGGTGTGCATCGCACACTCATTATTAAACTCCTAGCTTTGGAAAATATTCTTAGTGTCACTAAGATCTCTAGTATAGTAATACATGTTCTACAATGGGTTATAATTTGTTTGTAATACATTTATCTATAGAACCAATTCCACGTTTAATTTTTTATGGCTATTTATTACGCTGATTTAAAAAAAACTATGTGTCAACTCCTTACTTTTCAGGCTGGGTGTAATAAACGAGCGGCTGCTGCAAGGGCGCGCTCTGACTGGCCGCCAGCCAAGTCACTAGGAACACTGTCAAGGTCACCTGCAACAGAGACAACATTAGTTACCACACCTAAGTGCTGATGACCGTGGTAGAGCTAGGCCACGCCCAGGTCAACAACACGATCCGCCACAGTGCACTGGCCTCTTAAGTTCACTTAAGGAGGCACAATAGTGTATACCCTCCAATTTATTTATTTTTTTGTGAAACGTCTTTAAGAAAATACAAACTTTCTTTCAGTCAGTATTGATAATGTTTCACTTTATTATTATGATGGAGTAAATAACCAAGCTTTTTTTTTAGTGCCGTGTCTTACTACCCATTAGGGTTATACGTTCATGCACTAATGATACTAATGGTTTTAGGGATTAGGAGGCTTATATTTAGAGAATGTGTATCCACATTTTTGTGTGGGAAGAGTGTAAAACCACCCTCGGTACATCCTACTGAGATTCTAACCTCAACCTCTCAGTCATTAGCATTCTAATCTACTGCGAGGGTAACATATTAGACCATGCACCTCTGAAGAAGGTTTTTACATTATTAATTTGTTAGTTGCTGTTATAGCTGCATCTAAATATCATAAACGTATTCGTAAATTTTGTCACTGTATTATTGGATGCATAAAGCTCTTTCAAGTCGAAGAAGGATGCGTTATCCGATAGCTCATGATTTTAATTGACAGCTCATAATTATGTAGCTGGCGATTTCCGCACGTCCATCACAAACTCTGCCTTAAAATAAGAAAGAAGAATTACCCTGAGCACAGGACGATTCCTGGATAGCTCAATGGTTAAGTCATTCGCGTAGTGAACCAAAAGTCCCAGGTTCGATTCCCTTGTCTAGGTGTTATTTTTCAATTTAAAGTATTATATATATATATATCAAAGGTAAGAGCTGCAGATCACATGACTTGATGTATGAATACTAGAAAGTAAATCTACTAACTCTTCTTGCTGTCGTATAAGTCAATTATAATTAAAATAGGATTTTAACCGTAGTTGCACTTTCTAATGATACGATTTTTTATGTGCTCTTTTTGAACCGACTGATTATATCAGCCCACGACTTACAAACTAACTTAAATCTAGAACAGACACAACAACCAGTCCCCCAGCCATTAATTTATTACTGTGGAAGGGGAACCCACATTTTACCAATTATATTATTTTAGCCATACAGGGAATCGAACCCAGGACCCATAGCTCAGTAGGCAGACACGCTATAGACTGAGCTAGGGTGTTGAATATTAATAGAGTTGAAGCCAACACACCCATTCATAAAGAAGACCACAACTATTTCTAATTATCAGTCAGTTATTAACATAAAATTAAACATTTAATCAACAAATCAAATTCACATGAATAATAGTCTAGCCCACATTGGTGGTCACATAGTCTAATACGTCAATATGGTGTTTTAACTTGATTGCCTGTGACAGAGAGATCGGAGTTTGAAACCCAGTCGGGTATACTGGAGATATTTTTTTCTTAAATGTTTTACACTCTAAATCTAAGCAAATGAAGATACATTTTATTTAAAATTATACTTTCATCATCACTGTTATTATTATTATTATTATTATTATTAGCACCGCGTCTTACTACCCGTTCGGGTTGTACGCACTTACGCTAATGTGTAATGGTAGGGTGATTGTGAGATGAAATGAAGGACCTACAGTTTAACGTGGAATCCGAACCACGGTGGAGGCCTGGCATTCCCCACATTCACAAGATGTCTTGTCAGAGGTGAAGGAAGGGTTTGGTAATCAGATAAATCTGTGCCGGGACCTGGGATTGAACCCCGGCCGCCAGCATAGAAGTCTGACACCTTACCCCTAGACCACCAGGTCACCATCATCACTGTTCCACCAACGTAATTAATGCATGTGTACGGGCTGAGGTGAAAGAACTAGAAATTTATTTTAGGGTTTTCATAAAGTATTTTTAATCATAAAACTTGTTGAGCTTTGAAATGTGGTGCTGGAGAAGACTTGAGAAGATCAGGTGGATATACAGGGTGACAAATGAAGTCCTAAGAAGAGTGGGCGAGAAGACCAGATGGACAGAAGGGCAAGGGTGAGAAGAGAACCATTCTTTGGCACAAAGAAAACTGGATCGGACATATCCTTAGGAGGAACTGTTTTATGGTCGACTTCACAGAAGGAAATATTAAGGTAAATAGGAGCTTAAGGAAGAAAGCCGAGTCAAATATCTGATGACTTGAAAGAACAAAATTCTGGGAGCTCAAAGAGGAGGCAGAGGACAAGGTGCATTGGGGGTATAAGCTCACTGACAAAAGGAATGGACCTGTCGTAAGACAGATCACTTTATTCTAAGCAATTACTTTATACACTAACAATAATTTTATGTTAAATCCAACCGTGACAATGGCAACTCATGGGTGGTTGGAGAAGATAACTCTGATTGTCGCGACTGTAATAGCCTAGTAGATTGTTTATTATTATTAGCACCGCGTCTTACTTCCCGTTCGGGTTATACGCACTTACGCTAATGTGTAATGGTAGGGTGATTGTGAGATGAAATGAAGGACCTACAGTTTAACGTGGAATCCGAACCACGGTGGAGGCCTAGCATTCCCCACATTCACAAGATGTCTTGTCAGAGGTGAAAGAAGGGTTTGGTAATCAGATAAATCTTTGCCGGGACCGAGGATTGAACCCCGGCCGCCAGCATAGAAATCTGACACCTTACCCCTAGACCACCAGGTCCCCTAGTAGATTGTTCCCTCCAGTTTCGTGTCGTGGAGTGTTGTCAGGGTAAGCAGAGCTTGTTGTTTTTATCACCGCGTCTCACTACTTGTTTGGGTTACACGCATATTTATTAATTACCCTAATAGGTTAGGGATTAGGAAGGATTGATTTTAAATAAATGCACCCGAATTTGCGTGTAAGGAGAGTGGAAAACCGGTTAGGTAAACCCACCCGACCGTAATCGAGACCCGATCTCTCCGTCTTCAGCAGTTTAGTCCAATACGAGGTTAGCGCGTTAGACAATATCTCCTTATTTACTAAGAGAGAGCAAAAAATTCCAAAATAATCTACATTACCGACCTTTTCTAGCGTCCCCTTAAGCCCCCCTCAAACATGGAATGTGTATTTTTCTTTTTTATCTTTGGTGTTGTCATCATTATATGCAATTTATACTCAGAATTTAACAATAATTAAAACATAATCAGATTCCATGTGTTTTCAATTAAATTGAATAAAAAATAATAACTTTTGGAAATACACTAGCTATAATTGATTCGTGTTTATTTAAACTATCTATATACACTCGTGGCTAGACGTGGAGTGTATATTAGCGTAGAGCGGCACCGCAACACATTTCTAGATTTCTGGGACTTTTTTTTTTGTCTGGGATGGGATTCACCCCGGACACGGAATAGTAAGTTAAATTTTGGGGCTGTCCTATGTTCTCACCCCACATTGTCCCCATTTGACCAATAATACACCTATTCTGCTCTACATACCTCACATGGAGTAACTTGACCACTGCATTTTATATACTGGGTGATGAGAACATACCACATGTACATGTGTACAGTAAACCTCCCTCCCACAATGTTATTATCTATTATTATTATTATTATTATCACCGCATCTTACTACCCGTTCGGGTTATACGCACTTACGCTAATGTGTAATGGTAGGGTGATTGTGAGATGAAATGAAGGACCTACAGTTTAACGTGGGATCCGAACCACGGTGAAGGGCTGGTATTCCACATATTCACAAGTTGTGATTAATACACGTGTTGTCAGAGGTGAAGGAAGGGTTTGATAATCAGATAAATCTTTGCCGGAACCGAGGATTGAACCCCGGACGCCAGCATAGAAGTCCAACACCTTACCCCTAGACCACCAGGTCACCCATGTTATTATCGTTACTATAGTCTTACTAGTAGTTCTGTGAACAGTAGACCTCCCTCCATGTTACTATCGTTACTACAGTCTTACCAGTAGTTCTGTGAACAGTAGACCTCCCTCCATGTTACTATCGGTTCTACAGTCTTACTAGTAGTTATGGGAACAGTAGACCTCCCTCCATGTTATTATCGTTACTACAGTCTTACTAGTAGTTCTGTGAACAGTAGACCTCCCTTCATATTATTATCGTTACTACAGTCTTACTAGTAGTTCTGGGAACAGTAGATCTCCCTCCATGTTATTATCGTTACTACAGTCTTACTAGTAGTTCTGGGAACAGTAGTCCTAGTTATGTGAACAGTAGACCTCCCTCCATGTTATTATCGTTACTACAGTCTTACTAGTAGTTCTGTGAACAGTAGACCTCTCTCTATGTTATTATCGTTACTACAGTCTTACTAGTAGTTCTGTGAACAGTAGACCTCCCTCCATGTTATTATCGTTACTACAGTCTTACTAGTAGTTCTGTGAACAGTAGACCTCCCTTCATGTTACTGTCGTTACTAGTCTTACACTCATATCTCTAATCGACTTGCAACGCGATAAATATAGTAAATATCCTTAACTGTTTTCGCATATTTCCTATAGTTGGATGGAAATGCATTTAATTTCACCCTTCTCATTTTGTGAGACACTTTAACTTAATAATAATACCACTCATTAAATATTTCAGCATTTATTACTATATCATATTAATAATGCACAACGCAATATCATCTCCTGGCTCTAAACCAATGTTACCAAATCTCAGGAGACAAAATTTTGCAAAACATTATTATCAAATCTATTCTAAAATTAAATACTTAATTTCCTTTTTGTATAACCTATGTGGCATTATAAAATACAGAATTACAGTTTAATTGGTAAATAACTCACTGGAAGACAATTAAGTGCTTAAGTATCCTAACAATTAAATCATTGATATAAAATAATAAAGTTAGCAATTAAAAATAGTATAGGTAATCGCATCTACCGTAAGGGGTTTATTTTCTAAATTGTTTCCCACTCTCCCTCCACGCTAATGCGTGTACATTTCCTGAATATTCTTTCCTTCTCATCTATTCCTCTATAGTGTTATGTAAACTCGGAACGAAACAAAGAAACAGAATACATGTACTAGTTTCGGTGGCCGCATGGTCTAAGGTGCTACTGTCACAGTATACTAGACCTCCGATGACGAAGAGATTGATGTTCAAATCTCGGTCAGATGTACTGAGGTTTTTATTCAAAATTGTTTTCCACTCTCCCTCCGCGCAAATGTGGGTGCACTTCATATATATATAGCCTCCCTAATCCTTAAAACCAATAGAGTAATTAGTACATAAGTGTATAACCTGAACAGGTAGTAAGATGCAGTGCCAAAAACAACTACACATTAGTCACATTATCTTCAAAAAGTGTAATATGTCGTTTGCTTTTATTTAGCTAGTGAATATTTACTTTCCAATTAAAGACCCGCCTCGGTTGCGTAGTTGGCTAACGCGCTTGTCGTGTTGAGCTCGACCGCTGAGGACGGGGAGATCGAGGTTCGAATCTAGGTCGGGTGAACTGGGGTGGTTTTTCCTAAATGGTTTTCCACTCTCCCTCCACGCAAATGCGGGTTCACTTCCTCTAATTCAATATTTCCAATTCCTAATCCATTAGCGTAAATAGTACTTAAAGCGTATAACCCGAACGGGTAGTAAGACGCAGTGCTAAATATTATTATTTCAATTAAAGCGTTAATTTTCAAGTTACTAATCGTCTAATTGTTTCGGCCACACTCTGTATTTGAAAGTTAAAATAAAATTTGAACTTGCCATGGATTGGAATTAAGATTGTTAAGTTAATTTAAAAGAACACCCCCCATTGTTTTGTTTGTAGTGCACTCACCTGCCACGTCATGCTTATGAGCGCTTCAATAGTCGAAACAACACTGGTATCAAACGTCGTCTGACCCTACTGTTTTATAAACCTGTGCTCACCTCGACGAGTTAGCAAACATCTAGTCTTTTCTGCACGCACTGGACTTCCAAGTCCTAGAAGCTGCTATGTAGGCCGTCTCATGGCATTGACACCACTCCCTCCCTGCCTCCCCTCACCTCACACACCCGTTTTCAAGGAGGGAAGGGGGGTAGAAAGAAAGAAAGAAAGAAGCATTGGTTTCAGGGCTATTGCAATTCATCATCAACTCATTTCCAGTAACAGATACTTCGACTATACCACCACATTTCTCTATGAAAAAAAAAAGTTTGACTTTATTTGTGATTAAGTCTTTAAGTTATATTATCGATATCGTTGGTCTTGAGGTAAAGTACTCACTTCAGGACCCGATGATGGGTTCAAACCTAACCGAGATCGACAGATTTTTATTGAGAGTTAAAAATCAGTAGCACAACTTCTTTCGGAATGGAAGAAAAGCCGTTGGTTCCATGTCGATTGTGGTGTGTAAAAAAAAACTTGAAAGGCACGTGAATATACCTTTCCGGGAAAAATTGGCCGGCCCTTTCGCTCTCGGTCATAGAAATTCTTGTATGCTGATATAATCAGTCGATTCAAAATGTTCACTTTAAAATCCTCAACTAAATGAATCCAAGTCATGTTGTAATTTTTATTGTATTTCTTATAGTTCTCATTTGGGCAACACCCTTACATTGATAACCACGCTAAAAGCAGGGACGGCCAACCCATGGCCCACTGGATAAACAGTGGCCAGCCAAGACATTTCGAATGGCCCGTAAGCTGTCTTTCTTAGGTATTTCCAATAATGTTTAATGAAGTCAATTGTTTTACATTAAAACCAAAACTCTTTTGTATTATTTTACAAATGTTTAGCAATTAGTAAGTAAATACAATAATTTTACCTTGCATCATATAAATTACAAAAAAAACAAAAACATTTACATCTTTGTTTGAGTTATTATTAACTCGATTTTTGTTTTTCCTTTTGCATCTGAAAAGAGTAAAATAAACTTATTCATAAATCCATTTTTTCTTTCAGTATTTGAAATACGTAAATATTCTCCATAACTACAAATATAAATGAGTTGTACAATTTGTTTTGATTTAGCATAAAAACATAGATATATGATGTAATATAATAATAATATAGGCACAATAATTTGATTCATATATGAAAATATTGGTAATAGTAATTACAGGTTATGATATCTTATAATATGATACAATCATTGAAATTATGACAAACATCTAAAAAATTTAATACATATTAAAAATTGTGGACTTTTGAGTCAAATTGCATTAAAACAATGTTATGATGGGATGATATAATCGAGCATATATTACGTGTCTTGTATTACTTGGGAATTTAAACAGAATTAATTGTGAGAATTTTTAAAATATATAGAATGAAAGAAGATGTGTAAAAATTGAATTCCTTCCTTATCTGCAATTACCTGTTCCTTGGATACTGTTGCAATCCCTGCAACGTTTTTAGAGCTTCGACATATTTAAATGCTGAGACGGCATCATCTTCAGGTCTAGATATATTATTATTATATTACATCATAAATCAATGTTTTACATGATAAATCAAAACAAATTTACAACTTTACCAAAAATTGATTTCTATTACAAATAATCTTAATCGTTCCTTATTTCACTATTAAAATGTTTTTCACAAATAGAAATATTATAAATCTAATATCTCTAATATTTGTGCAACGTTTAAAGAACATTGTTTATAACCCAGTGCTCTTAATCTAATTGAATTTTGGAAATACTTAGGGCTTTTACTGAGCTTCACGATCTTGCTTTAAGCTTT
Source organism: Timema shepardi (assembly GCA_902151425.1). Lineage (NCBI taxonomy): Eukaryota > Metazoa > Arthropoda > Insecta > Phasmatodea > Timematidae > Timema > Timema shepardi. Next base: position 41,937 of record CABFVX010003916.1, on the reverse strand, counting down.
ATGTGTAGGTTCGGCTTCAAATATGGACAAACATTTTCTTCTATGGATGTTATAAAAAGCGTATAACCCGAACGGGTAATAAGATACGGTGATAAAATGGAAAAAAGGAAACTAATCAAGCTTTTAGAATATTACTGGTCACGAGGATCATAATTAAATCGTTGCACAGTTTTAACTAAAACCTGCTCCCCCTACTCTTCCCCCCTAGATAAAGATCTGTAGGGGAATGTACCAATGCCCCCCTTCCCCCTCTAGTACCAGCCCTTATACTCAGTACGCCTGTCCGGAATCCACACCCCGACCTCACCATCGACATTCACACAAAAACAAACTACATGAGCATGAAATTTAGATTTTAGACTACGTGCCCACAAATTAATACTATATTGTTAGTCGTAGGTCAATTTGTAATCAGTTTCATTTCCGTTTAGTGTTTTCTAGAATTTCTACCAGATGCCGTCATTACGTGCACCAAATAAGAAAAGTATTGAGACATATATTTCTATAAAAGCAATAGTTCCCCAATTGAAGACCTTGCAACAAAGAGGGTTTAGCTAGATCTCTTGACATTTTCAAGCTTTGCGTTAATCATTAAAACAAATTATATTACCACTCTATTACTGCAAATGAAATTTAGCTCCAAGCAGTAAATAGGAATTTATTGCAACAAAAAAAGGGGGAGGAATCTTAACCCCCTCTTTGTTTGGTACAAGAAGAGTACAGCTACTAGAACTGCATCTATGTTGTCCCAAACAAAGAGAAAAATAATTGTCTTAGTCAAGATGGTGGAGGTGATATCTGCTAGAAAAACCTGCGGAGTTTGTTTATAGTTAATTATTGTTGAATCCTTATTCAGCGGTGTCGAACAAAATCAATTTGGAGTAGAGGATGAAACAATGAATTTCCAAACTTTAGTCAAAAGTTATGGTAATTTCTTAAAATGAAGAGCAGATGAGATTTAAAATTGGAAACCAGGAGTCGAAAAACATAGAGCAGTTCATGTATCTAGAAATTCTGCTAACAAAGGATGATTACTGCATCAAGGAATTAGGGTTGAATACCGCCATGACCAGGGAATCTTTCAACAAAACGAGGTTTCTGCTGACCAACAAGTTGAGTTTGGAACTGAGGAAGAAACTGATGAAATGATACATTTATAACATCGCCTTGTATTGAGGAGAAACGTGGACTTTCAGGAAGAGAAAAAAGAAATACTTGGAGAGTCTTGAAATGTGGTGCTGGAGAAGACTTTAGAAGATCAGGTGGACAGACAGGGGGACAAATGAACACGTCCTAAGAAGAATGAGGAAGAGGAAAACCAATTTGGATGCGATCCTTTTGTGCAAAGAAAACTGGATTGGACATATCCTTAAGAGGAACTTTCTTCTGTATGACGTCATGGAAGGAAAGGTTGAGGGAAAGAGGAGCTTAGGAAGAAGGAGGATTCAAATATTGGATGAGGAAAGAAGAAAGTTCTGAGAGCTGAAGGCGGAGGGAGAGGACGAGGTGCATTGGTGGTCTAAGCTCACTGACAAAAGACAGAACACCTAGTGATAATAATAATAATGATTTCTGAAACTATAAAAATCCCTAAGGAACCAGAGATAGTGGAAGAGCAACGTTGTGAACATCAGGGAGTACCCCCAGCTTACAATGGGCCATATCAAGTGATCATATCAAAACATTACCTAGTCTTCTTAAGGATACCAATGTCTAGTAGTAGTAGTATTAGTAATGGTAGTCGCCTTAGAACTAGTAGGAAGTGACAGTGGTGCTACTAGCCAAATTGATCAACTAAGCTTTCTATACAATCCACTACAGAAGGTATCCCATTTCAATGTTTGATGAGTTATGAAATTGGGAACTTTTGAAGAGTAGGAATTGACAGGATATTTAAAATTTGTCTGTACAAGTCTGAGGTGAATAATTTTTATGATACAAAGTATATTAGTACAGAGTAATTCTAGAATTTCCCAACTCAAGAGCTCGACTATCCACAAAATTCCTAAATGTCAAGATTGTCTCCAACATTTGGTGATTGGAGGGGGGTGAACACCCCCTAACCTCCACAGAACGACGCATCTGGCCCTATTTTCACCCCCCCTCCCCCAGTCCCAGCAAGGTCATAAATGGATGCTAACCTTTTGGGGATATGAGACTTAACTGAACTCCAAGAAAGGTAATCATGTTATGAAGGTTAAGAACCTCCATAAGGACCCACTAGGGGAGTTTTTGTCAAGTTGTTTTAAATAATATATCGCTTCACTAGGTGATAAACACATCTTGTTTAGGAAAGCTATTAATTATAACACATCCTGTTAGGGCTATGGCTATAGAGTTATATGACTCTATAAAGGGTCTGATATCCGAAGCGAAACAAGCCGTTTGGAGAGTTTCAAATAAACCAATTGCACAACACGCTTAAAAGGATACTACAAATATAATTAACTATTTTAACATGTCGACATAGCTAAAACAGGTTCGAAGCCACTTTTTTGGATCTACTTAAACGAGATGTAAAAAAGCAGTGTGAATGAACCTTGTCATGTTAGAATAATAAGGCCACAAGTTCCATCAGCAGACCCACGAGGCCATTAATAAACTACATAAATGGTCACGTGATACCAATTATTGGGGACTAACATTCTTAGGTGTGAAAGATAGCTTTATTATTATAATTTAATACAAGTTTGTCAGAATCTAGACAAGTTATATGAGTTGTTATCTAATAATATAATGAATCAAAAGTATTTATGAGCTATTAGAAAAATTTAAATTAGGTCAACAGGGTAATGTAAATATTTATAATGATATATAATATTAACTGCTTCGGTGGCCGCATGGTCTAAAGCATCACTCTAGTGTTAGACTAGACTACCGATAACAGGAAGATCGGGGCTCAAATCCCAGTTGGGTGTACTGAGGGTGGGTTTTTCCATAAAATGTTTTCTACTCTCCACGCAAGTAAGAGTACACTTCCTCTAAATTAAATCTTCCTCATCCCTACCTCATTAGAGTAATTAGTTCATATGCGTATAGCCTGAACAGGTAGTAAGACGCGATGCTAATATATATATGCTAACATCAAACAATATTAGATCAAATGTCAATAAACAATATGTCAAATGTTTTGTTTGGAATTTTACTCTTGATGACAGAGAAACTTGGTCGATTGGATAACTAGAGAAGAAACATCTGTAACCATTTAAAGTACGGTGCTGGAGAAAAGTGATAAAGATCCCATGCACAGAGAGAATGACAAATAAACAAGGCATTAATAGAATCGAAGAGAGCATCATCTTGGGGAAAACAATCAAATAACGAAGATATCGATGGTTTGGGATCAGTAGACATTCTCCCTCCATAGTGAATACGATAGAAAGGAAAATGCCTGAAAGAACTGCAAGAGGACGTACCAAAACTTCAGAACACCAACCAGATAATTCAAGATCTAAATCTATGTGCTTGGTCCGACTTGAAAAGAATATTAGTGGGCAGGGATAAATGGAGGAAGAAAGTTCTGCCGACAAACCTACCAAGTGAGGAATATAAGAAGATCTTATTCCACAAATTTCGAGAATTTTATAAAATCATTAACTGTATAGTTTGACTAATACTTTAATCATATTGATATTGAGTATAAACTGAACTTAATTCTAGAAATATAGTTGATATGGATGGAAGTATTCTGTATGGTAATATTTTAAAAATTAAATTCAAATTAATTAGTTTAAATGGATTATAATAAAAATGAAGAGCCACGGAAAATCAAAACTGGAAACCAGGAGTTGGATAAACATAGAGCAGTTCAAGTAGCTGGGAGGTCTGATGACAAATGATTCCTACAGCACTAAGGAAATCAGTTCTAGGATCGCTATGGCCAAGGAAGCTTTCAACAAGAAGAGGTTACTGCTGACCAGCAAGTTGAGTTTGAACTGGGGAAGAAACTGATGGAATACTACATTTGGAGCATCACGCTGTATGGAGCAGAAACTTGGAAGAGAAATACTTGAATATATTTAAAATAGGCTGCTGGTGAAGACTTGAGAAGAACATGTGTATTGAACCGGGTGATAAATGAACAAGTTCTAAGAAGAGTGGGCGAGAAGAGGGCCATTTTGGATATGATTCTTTGGTACAAAGCAAACTGGATCTTCGGAGGAACTGTTTTCTGCATGACGTCATAGAAGGAAAGGTTGAGGGAAAGAGGAACTTAAGAAGAAGGAGGATTCAAATATTGGATGACTTGGAGGAAAGAAGGAAATTCTGGGAGCTGAAGGAGGAGGCAGAAGACAGGACGCATTGGCGGTCTAAGTTCACTGACAAAAGTTATGGACCTAACTAATAATAATAATAATAATAATAATAATAATAATAATGATAATAACAATAATAACCTAATTTGTTTATTTAAAACAGTCACCTCTGATTTTTACTTTCGCGATTTTTTTTTCTTCAGTAAAACTTAATTTTGCGAATTTATTTGAGTGACAGGGAAATCTGAGGACTAGAGCTCTTTTGGTGTAATCTTCAATTTAGTATTGATTTTGAGAAACCTCTATAATAATTTTACTGTAGATACGTATTTGTATGCTTGCAATTATATTTCAAATTGTTTATTTTTATTAAATTTGTAATATAAGTGAATGGGAACAGTAAAAGATTTCAACGGCTATATTAAAATTTTTGAAAGGAAATAAAATTATGTTGTTTTTTTTGACCCAAGAGTTTCCATGTCTAATCTAATCTGAATCTTGGTTCATTTTTTCAAACCAATTCCGAATCAAACATAATGTTTAGAAAATGTTCTAATCGCATCCAAACCTAATAGTTTTTATAATTGAAATATTTCGAATCGAAATTAAATGTTTTAATACAATTTTTACATTCAAAACCAAATTGTATATTAGAATAAATAACATAATTATATTGAAGTGAGTCCAATATAAACGTTTAAGCCATACAAACAGTGATTAAATAATGATAATATTTTTTTATCCCCGCGTCATACTACCCATCCGGCTTATACCACGCTTATTTGCTAATTACGCTAATGAATTAAGAACTAGGAGGCATTAATTTAGAAGACGTGTACCCGCATTTGCGTGTAGAGCTAGGTAAACCATTTATGAAAAGCCATCTCCAATACACCTGACTGGGATCAGACCCCGATCTGCCCACCATAGGCAGTCTAGTCTATTGCGAGAGTAGAGCCTTAGACCATGCAGCCACTAAAGTGGGTATAAATCTATTAATTTGACGAAACTGTCAATTTTCTATGATCAAGTAAAATAATGTATGGTGATCCTATAAACTTGAATATAAAAATGTCCCCGTGAATTACCTGAAGAGCTATGATGATGTTTTAGGTTATCTTTTAATGGTGGATATATGTTAGTATCGGCAAAAATTGAAATAGGCCTAATTCACTAGTCTCAGTTTAAGATTAGATTTATGAATTAAATTCTGTCAAATCCGAATATGAGAACCTGACAGTTTAAGTCCCCTAAGATAATGACAGGGGGTCTCGAGCACCCTTGGCACCCCTGGATACGGAGTACTTAAGCAGACTCGGCTAAAACCAAGTTTCACCATCGTCACGGTTTCTGAAGGAACAACGATTCAATCTTTAGAAGATACAAAACAATTCAATCATTAGAATATACAGAACAGTTCAATCTTTAGAAGATATAAAACAATTCAATCCTTAGAAAAAACAGTACAATTAAATAGTTAGAAGATACAAAACAATTCAATCCTTAGAAGATACAGTACAATTAAATAGTTAGAAGATACAAAACAATTCAGTCCTTATAAGATACAGAACAATTCAATACTTAGAAGATACAGTACAATTAAATACTTAGAAGATACAAAACAATTCAGTCCTTATAAGATACAGAACAATTCAATACTTAGAATATACAGTACAATTAAATACTTAGAAGATACAAAACCATTTTCATAGAAGATACAGAACCATTTAATTTTTAAAAGATATAGAACAATTTAATCTTTAAAAGATAGATAATAATTCAATCTTTAAAAGACACAGTACAGTTTTCAATCCAAACTGTTAATAACAGATGAACACACAGTTAATTTTATGAATACGGAACTACTTCTACAATCTTTTCTAGCGATCACATGAAGAAAAAGTTCATATTGTAAGAGAATAAATACCAGTTTTATCCGATCTCCTTAAGCCAATAAGAAACACGTTTAACATTAAGATTTTATTTATTATCCCGCCAGGACTCTTTTTCCCATTTCCTTATTTCAAACATTTTCATATCAGACACGTGAGCACGTATGTCGAAATTTTTAATGACATTTAAATTCATCTGTTAAGTCGCCTAGTGACCCGAGGTTCGTGGGTTCAAACCCACCCAAGGTCAACTGGTCAGAGAGGAAATAAAACCGTCTGTCCCATGTCGATTGTGGCATGCAATAGATCCCTGGAAGGTAGGAAAATACCTTTCCCGGCAAAATTGGTAGGGTCTTTCGTTCTCGCTCATACAAACTCTCGTGTACTGATATAATCAGTAGATTAAGATAGTGTACAAATAAAAGACTAAATAAAATATTAAAAAGTTGAAAAATGACACCTGGGCACACTGCACAAAATGCTTCAACATCTTAAAGTACATTTGCAATTGTTATCAATACTTTGCCCAAAACCTACCCGATTATGCCTGCAACATATAATTACGTATTTAGTTGAAAAATTGCATTTGGACACGGGAATTGAACCAGCAATCTTTGGATTAGCTCGCCGATGCTGTACCACCGAGCTACCAAGGTTTCGCTGATTACTAACAGCAGTTTTTAATTCATAACTCATTTGTTATGAGCAAGTCTGTGATGGTAGTGTGAGATCGTCGGCTGATTAGTAACTATCACAAACACGGACGTCCATGGGCGTACGGAAAGGATGTTTATTATTATTATCAATAATTTATCACTAAGAGGTTCTGACTATAATATCTAAATTTTACAATATTCTGATTTATTTTTTGCATATTGTTACTGCTTTTAACCACTCTTTAGTTTTTTTTACTATTGCTATTTTTTATTATCATTATTAATTACTTTTTAACTATTAATCATTATATAACATTATTTAGCCATTTTTGTTTATCTTATTTTCTCATGTTATTATTTGTATTTGTAAGGTACTTGTGTACTTTTCAGTGCTGGCCTGTTATAGGTCTTACCACTGTTAGCCAGCACTATAATAAAGGAAATTATTTATTATTATTATTAGCACCGCGTCTTACTACCCGTTCGGGTTATACGCACTTACGATAATGTGCAATGGTAGGGTGATTGTGAGACGAAATGGAGGACCTACAGTTTAACGTGGGATCCGAACCACGGTGAGGCCTGGCATTCCCCACATTCACAAGTTGTGATTAATACACGTCTTGTCAGAGATGAAGGATGGGTTTGGCAATCAGATAAATCTGTGCCGGGACCGAGGATTGAACCCCGGACCCCCAGTACAGAAGTCTGACACCTTACCCCTAGACTACCTGGTCAACATAGATAGGATGTTGAGAATTACTTTTATACCCTAAGAAATAAGCACATTTGTTATTTTGGTGCAGTAGTGGTGGAACTTTAGTTGTGTAAGAGGGAATGGAGGCAGGTAACAATGTTTTTAAGGTTAATGTTAGATAATTGGATGATTATTATTATATTATTATTATAATATTTAGCACCGCGTCTTACTACCCGTTTGGGTTATACGCTTTAAGTACTAATTACTCTAATGGATTAGGAATTGAGAAGGTTGAATTAGAGGAAGTGAACCCGCATTTGCGTGGAGGGAGAGTGGGTAACCATTTAGGAGAAACCACCCCCAGTTCACCCGACCGAGATTCGAACCTTGATCTCCCCGTCCTCAGCAGTCGAGCTCAACACGACTAGCGCGTTAGCCAACTACGCCACCGAGCTGGGTAATTTGATGATCCTAGTAGCTATTTGTTGTAGTACTTGTTTGGAGATTTTTTGAAAAATATACTCTTTTAACAACTATTTAGAATAGTGTTTCCAACCCCAAAATCTTTTGAAATTTTGATGCTACAAGAAACTATTTGGAGTAGTCTTCCTTTGAAAAATTTTAGAAAATTGTTATGCTTCTAAAAGGTATTTTAAGATGTTCTCACAAGAGCTAATTTCGTAAATTATATTCCCTAGAATCTAATTGAGGTGTTACTCCCTCAGAATTTTTAAGATTTGGAATGGCCTTGATTCTAGAAGCTATTTAGAGTGTTCTCCATCCGATTTTTTTCTTTCTAAAATTATATACCTCTAAAAAGTATTGAAAGTGGTCTTCCCTCGCCACACTTCTGAAAATTGATAGCTTTCAGAAGATATTTGGAGTTGTCTCTGCTTGGAATTTTTAAATAAAAATATGCATATAGAAGCTATTCAGAGTTGCCCCTTCCAGATATTTATTTTAAAAATAGGATGACCCTAGTAGCCATTTAAAGTAATGTTCACCTGGAAAGAAAATTAAATGTCCCTAGATGCTATTTGGAGTGGTCCATCACTGCAAAAATTTTGAAAAATAAATGCCTCTATAAGTTATTTGGAGTTTAATAGAAGGTCATATTAAAGCTTAATAATAATAATAATATCATCATCATCACCGCGTCTTACTACTCGTTAGGGTTATACGCACTTACGTTAATGTGTAATGGTAGGGTGATTGTGAGATGAAATGAAGGACCTACAGTTTAACGTGTAATCCGAGCCATGGTGTAGGTATGGAATTCCATACATTCACAAGATGTCTTGTCAGAGGTGAAGGAAGGGTTTGGTAGTCAGATAAATCTTTGCCGGGACCGAGGATTGAACCCCGGACCGCCAACACAGAAGTCCGACATGATAGGATAAACTATTTATTGGTTGTAGAGAATTGTGACCTTACGTTTAGACATGGGCATCAACTGGGACATTCTTAACACGGTAATAGAAACAAAGATTTATTTTATTAAGAAACTTTTTTTTTAGGTGATCTGGCGGTCTAGGGGTAAGGTGACAGACTTCTGTGCTGGCGGCCGGGGTTCAATCCTCAGTAGCGGCAAAGATTTATCTGATTACCAAACCTTTCCTTCACCTCTGACGAGACATCTTGTGAATGTGGGGAATGCCAGGCCTCCACCGTGGTTCGTACTGTAGGTCCTCCATTTCATATCACAATCACCCTACCATTACACATTAGCATAAGTGCGTATAACCCGAACGGGTAGTAAGACGCAGTAGTAATAGTAATAATTTTTATTTAACGTAGGCAAGGCCCTCGGGTTTGTCTGCTAAACATTCCTGGTCCTCTACTTACAGGGGTGGACATTTAACCGTCTTATGAGGCTGGGGCAGCACAAGGTGAGGTTACTTTGTCCCGACGAGATGATTATGATGATGGTGATTATGTGTGGCCAGTAGAAGTCTTAAACCTAGCTTAAGACTAATATTTTTTTGCACCGGGTGCCGTTCTTGATATACACTTATGTACTAATAATTACGCTAATAATTTTAGAGAGTAGGAAGATTATATTTAGAGGAAGTGTACCCGAATTTACATGGAGGTAGATTTTAAAACCATTATGAGAAAATCACCCTTAGAACACCCGACCGAAATTCAAACTTCTATTCCTCCGTTATCAGCAGTCTAGTCTACTGCGAGAGTAGCGCCTTAGACTATGCGGCCCCCGAAGCGGGTTTAAACCTAATTAATCAGACCATGGTCAACATGGTAGCAATTCCCCCTTGAGAAAAATAATTATGGTACCAGCGGGAATCGATCCCGGGATCACAAGAGCAAGAGTCCGGCCATTCATAGCTCAAAATAAGCATTGTGTGTAATGAGGTCGACGGGATTGAAATAGGATGTTTTGAGTACCAAGGGAAGGGGTTGCAGCCAAACCAAGCTCCACCATTGACTGATAGCCCCGTCTGTTGTTATATTGACGCCTTAGACCATATAAACACCGTCGCGGTGGTATTTATGGCTTACAAAATGGTTCATAGGCCATAAGAAAGGAATAGAACACAGCAGTGGCAGCTCGTGTATGGGCACTGAGTAACTGCAGCACCCCCTATTTCCACTTTATATTATCGATAACATTTAATAATATGAGTTCTTTTTTATTTAATTCTTTCTTTATTTTTGTAGTACAATATATATTCCTTAAGCATACTATCAGTACTTCAGTAGCCATCCCCCAGTTTATGAAAAAGATACAAACAATTTTTTATGAAACTGTGCGCTTCACAGTGCCAGCGACGTGGTGTTTGACTGTTGTGCGCATGCGCACATAGGAAGGGGGTGGGGAGGAAGGCGGGACTGCCAGGTAGAGAGAGCACTGTTGCCCTCGCAGTGTCAGCTCTGGCGTGATGGTGGAAGGAAGTTTTTTTTAACTCAGCGTGTATTTTGCTTAAAAACCGTGTACCATATTCTTGAATGTGATAAAGTGTAGAAGAGTGTAGGATTATATTATTATTCTGCTTCCAGCTATTATATTTGATTAATTTTTTTCCTCTTCTTTTATTTAACAGAAAGGCTAAATGCGCTTGCAGTACTTTCAATGGAGAACAATTTTCTCAATTGTCATCCAGAGATCAAGGAGAAAATTATTGAACGTTTTTGCGCAAATTAAAACAAGAAGAATGTATTTCATTTTTAAATGAATAGATCAAGTTTGAACTGTAACAATTTAAGTTAAAGTAAGTAAAAACGTTTTTTTTGTTAAAATGTTATCAAGTTCCGGAATAAATGTTCTTTTTGTTAATGTTTTTTCCCTTTTACACAATTTTAAAACAAAGGCTGAACAGTTTATGTAGCAGCACCCCCCTAATTTTAGCTACGAGCCGCCACTGGGACACAGTCAGTCGTTTTAAATACCCCTCCAGAGATGACTTATCTTGATATGACGGCCATATTCCTCCATCCCACTGATGAACATATCAATGTTTGACATCACCTGACTCATGCAGATATTGCATAGTTCTCGCATTGAGAGCTTGTTACTATTCAGCGCACAGTTCCTCCAATGAAGGCCAACATTCGTGACTCCATCACTTCTGTTGTCATACTTTTCAATAAGATGGGAACTAGCCAAATTACAGTTCAGTCAATGTATGATTCGGTGAATAAATATATGAGGCCATCAATTGCCTCAATATAGTCATTTTAGTTTACATACAACCATGATTTGAGAATACAGACTACAGTTTAGTTGAATAAATCATTTATAAATGCCCATATTTTCAAAAATGTAAAATTTATACGAGGGATAAATTTTTTTCTGTAAAAGGCTAAAACTATTGTAACCTCTTAGAAAGGGATGTTCACAGATGTCTCATGAAGTGGCATTTTTTTCATGTAATATTCGATTTCTATAGTTGTTTTCAAAAATATAAAAAGCTAATTTTGATTTTTAAAAATGTAGATATGGCCTTTTCTATACTACAAATTCAGTCGATGTATGTCTCTCTGAATAAATGAGATGATCCAATCCACCAATATTGTCAGTTTAAGATACTACGGTCATCAAGAAAGTAGGTAACGTTTGCACATAGTGTTTGTGTATATGAACACTCAGACTAATTTAAAGGTCAGTCGAACACAGTTATATGTTTCACTTCTTTTTGCCTCTGAATAAACTTTTTGGAGGCAAACGCATAGGGACTGATGAAGAAGCGAAGAAGAGTCACAGACTGATTTAATAGACAGGCAGAGGTTTGATGTGATGAGGGGATTCAAAAACTGGTGTCTATGCTATGGCAAAATCAAAGGTTTTTTTTACTAGATAACTTGGAAGTGCGAGTGTTTGTAGTCTACTATAGCTGGAAGATAAACTGTCATCAGATTTATTTCATGGGATTATACTATTTGAAAATAGAACACGATTCTACAAGAAATATGATTGCTGTGGAGAGTTTGATTGAATTAATAAACAAATATTATATAATAGAAGTATAGCAGTAAAATAATAAACTTAATGCAAAATACACAACTAAATGTAACCATTTTATTTTATCAATCCTAATTTTTGACTTGGCTGAGCTTTTACATTTTGTGAATTCATAAATAATATTGTGTTAATGTACGAGTTTGTCAAAGTAAACTCTTTGTGTTTAGTTATTGGAGTTATTTATTTAAACGATAGACCCACCATATTGTATTTTTTAATTTATGGTGTCTAGCATACACTTCAAAATCAAAGGTCTATTTTAGTATGAATATCTGCAGAAGTACCAACGTGGATAATGAAAGCTGCCGGCTGTATCCAAAAGGGGAATTTGGGTGAATTAGGGGTAAGCCCCCCTTATCATGAAATTACATATTAAATGATATATCAATAAGACTAGCTTATGTTCAGAGTTAAAAACTATTTGATGATTATAATGAGTCTTTTTAAATCTAGCAACAAATATTTTCCTAGACTTGTCGATGTGTACTGTAAAAAGAGCATCGTTACTTGTTGGTTATAGTATACTTTGGTTTTGGAAAGTTTATAATTTATTTATTTCCTTCATCTAAAGATGTTTGGAAAACATAGAGCAGTTCGAATACCTGGGAACTCTGTTGACAAAGGATGCCTACTGCACCAAGGAAATAAGGTCGAGGATGTCCATGGCCAAGGAAGCTTTCAACAAGAAGAGGTTACTGCTGACCAGCAAGTTGAGTTTGCAAATGAGGAAGAAACTGCTGAAATGCTATATTTGGAGCATTGCAATGTATGGAACAGAATCTTGAAATTTCAGGAAGATGGAAAATAAATACTTGGAGAGCTTTGAAATGTTATCCTGGAGAAGACTTAAGAAGATTAGATAAACAGACAGGGAGACAAATGAAGAAGTCTTAAGAATATTAGATGGACTGACAGGGGGACAAATGAAGAAGTTTAAGAAGAGTGGGTGAGAAGAGAACCATTTAGGATGTGATTCTTCGGTACAAAGAAAACTAGATCTTAAGAGGAACTGTCTTCTGCATGACGTCATAGAAGGAAAGGTTGAGGGAAAGAGGAGCTTAGGAAGGAGGATTCAGATATTAAACGACTTGAAGGAAATAATAAAATTCTGGGAGCTTAAGGATGAGGCAGAGGACAGGGTACATTGCCGGTCTAAGTTCACTGACAAAAATATTGGACATACCGTAAGACAGAACACCTAATACAAGATTAAAGAAGGCTTATATGTAGTTATCAAACAGGGAAAACATGTAAAAGACAGAGAGAAATCAGAGATATTTTAAAAAGTCAATTGAATGTTCAGATATAATTCACAACCATTTTAAAAATATGGAGTTAAAGAACATAATTACTATACAATTGTAAATTGTTAATTTTATCGACAATTCAAGTGATTTTACAACGATCCCTAGCATTTTTAAAAAATAATTACTGTGCTAAAAGCATTGTAATAAGCAATGAAAGTGCATCAATTTTATCCATTACTTTGTGAACACAACTCTAGGAAAATGCGTAATTTTTTCGGTGTGGGAAGGCTGCCAATATCAGAAAATTTCAAAACTTAAAAACTATATCAACCTTAATATATTTTGAGAAATTAAAACAGAATCTACCAACAGTTTTTGTCGTTTGAGTCATTAAATTAATTTTGGTTTGAACAAGTATGTAAACATGTAGGAAATAAATTTATTAAAAAAAATTTATTTCACTTTCTCTCAAAACCCCCATAGTCCTTTTGTTAAAGTTTTACCCAACTCGGTGGCCTGGTGGTCTAGGAGTAAGGTGTCGGACTTGTGTTTTGGGGGTCCAGTGTTCAATCCTCGGTCCCGGCACAGATTTATCTGATTACCAAACCCTTCCTTCACCTGACAGGACGTGTATTAATCTTAGCTTCTGAATGTGGGGAATGCCAGGCCTCCACCGTGGTTCGGATCCCGCGTTAAACTGCAGCTCCTCCATTTCACCTCACAATCACCCTACCATTACTCATTAGCGTGAGTGTGTATACCCCGAACGGGTAGTAAGACGCGGTGCTAATAATAATAACAATATTTCCTGCCCTACTTCAAATTTCGCACCTTCTTGTGTAACCCATCTCTATCTTGCCACCTCCTTGCGAGTCCTGTAAACCTGGTAACAGGAGAGATGGTTTCTGCGTTGTTGTTTCGGTCACCATGGCGGCGTGCGTGGCTGACTGCGTTCATTCTAATTTATTTACTACTTACACCACACACTCACTCTTTTTACTCCTTCTTCCTACTTTAAATCTCCTTTTATCCTCCTCGTCATGTCGTGTCCGTCAATATTGTCTCTTCAGATCGTCCAAAAAGTTTTATTTATTTAAAAAATATTTATATGGTTGTGTTTATTATTATTATTATTATTATTATTATTAGCATCGCGTCTTACTACCCGTTCGGGTTATACGCACTTACGCTAATGTGTAATGGTAGGGTGAATGTGAGATGAAATGGAGGACCTACAGTTTAACGTGGGATCCGAACCACGGTGGAG
>CABFVX010003916.1:0-27306 GCA_902151425.1 Timema shepardi | reverse complement strand
GGGGGGGGGTGGGCCGGCCACGGGGATTATTATTTTGATTAGGTCTACAGAAAAAATACTCAAATGTATCTAAGTTTATTGAGATTTTATTTATCAATAATTAATATTTAAATAAAAGTGAAATTATGCTTTATATTACAATGAAAATACAGAAGACGGTTTTCAACAATTACTTATTTATTTCAGAAGAAAAATTTCTTAATCAAGAAAGTATAAATAAAGGGTTCCCCGAACTGTAAATTAAATATTAAAAATGATTCTACACCAACTTAAATAAACATCCATAGGTTGGAATGTAAGGAAGGATATATGCAATTTGAGGTCAGTATTGTGTAAGTTTTTACAACAAATTATTTTTTGATCAAGACAAATAAAAAATTGTTCTTGTTGATGCGTTTAGTTTAAGTGTCTACATATTATTTATCCTTATCAGTTCTTGTCATAAGCATCGCAGAATTTGATGAAAACTTAACTTCGTTTAAAAAGTTTATTATCAAAAAGTGATATACACACGACAGTTATTCAACAACTGTTGATATTACCAAGAGTAGAAACATAAACTAAACATTTTTACTGATAAAAAGTTAATTTATTTTTACTAAAAGAGTTTTTAGTGAAAAAACAAATTGCACTTTGTCCACATCCCCACTAGGGCGTACCCATATAAGTATTTGACGGTACATTCTACTAGTCTGAGCTTTGAAGAGGTAAATAAAAATAAATGATTAGCGGGGACCAGATTTTGCCTATTTGCCTTTTCTATTCCTTGATCGTTGTTAGAGCACAAGATGTTAATTTCATAGTACATTTAATTGCCTATTCTGTTTGTTTTTGCCTATTTTATGAATACGTGCCTTAAAGTGCCTATCTCGGCTTTGGACTTATCTTTTTTCACGCGGTATCAATTTTCCGCTTAAAGAGGTAGTCCACTTTCTTAGAAATTGTAATCTGCGACATACTTGTTTGGAGTATGTTTGAAAATAGACACTAAAAATTTATTCACACGCTCGCCGAAAAAATAGAAAGCAGAATCTGCGCAGCAATTCACTCGCTGTATGTTGACCCATGATGCATCGCAACGCTAACTTAAAATAGATGATTATAAAAATACTTTATTTTTCTAGTTGATAAACCTATATTTTAGATCATTGTCCCGATGGTTGTTTTCAAATCATAACGCTGTGTCGTGACACAATCCAATACATGGTTATACATTCTTTACATTAACGGGTTATTTCAAATCTCCTCACAACGAAGTTGTCTGCTTGCTTCTGGTTGTAGAGCGCATGCGTTGTCAAATGCGCATGAGCACTGATTTGAGATGGTTGGTTTTAAGATCTGATTGGTTCTCCTTGCCTAACATCTCAGGCAGAGCATACAAAGTGGAGAGGAGTTGAACTTTAGAGGAACATCTTGCACCGATCAGGCAAAAATCTTGTGATTGGCTTAGAGCTCGACACGTTTATGTTCTGCGCTTGTTTTTCAACGTACGTGTAAAAACACAGTAATAGTTGAATAGCTTCCAGTGAGCGTAAATTAAGTGAAGGACAATGGGATCAGTGGCAGACATCTTGGGAGGACAATGGGAGCAATGGCAGACATCTTGGGAGGACAATGGGAGCAGTGGCAGACATCTTGGGAAGACAATGGGTAGCAGTGGCAGACATCTTGGGAGGACAATGGGAGCAATGGCAGACATCTTGGGAGGACAATGGGAGCAATGGCAGACATCTTGGGAAGACAATGGGAGCAGTGGCAGACATATTGGGAGGACAATGGGAGCAATGGCAGACATCTTGAGAGGACAATGGGAGCAGTGGCAGACATCTTGGGAGGACAATGGGAGCAAAGGCAGACATATTTGGGAGGACAATGGGAGCAATGGCAGACATCTTGGGAGGACAATGGGAGCAGTGGCAGACATATTGGGAGGACAATGGGAGCAAAGGCAGACATATTGGGAGGAAATAGCATGCCATTGCAGGAGAAAAGTTCTACTTCTTAGGAAATGGCAAATATGAAATTTTGTACCTTGATATGGTGGGAAGTAGAACTCAGCTTTTCAAATTATAAAAAACATTCTAGCTAAAATTATAACCCATTTCTCTACTGTTTACTTAAAGTGTATATTACTAAATAGTTTTTCAGTCTCCTTCCATACAAGTGCAGGTACTATTTCTCTAAACTCCAACTAGCCTACTAGCGTAATTATTATACTATATATGTACAACCCAAAAGAGAAGTAAGACATGGTGTTGAAATAGAACAGCTTAGTGTGAATTATATATAGGTAATAAAATAATAGCTAGTAAAATCAATTTCTTTTTTTCATAAGTGCCTATTCCGGTGCATGGATCCAATATTTGTATTGCCTATTTGCCTATTTTAAAGATTTTTGGTGGTTAAGAATCCGCTCCCTAATTATTAAAAATACATATTACTTTCAGGGAAAGCGGGGCTGATTTGAATCACAAATTCCTCCCGCCGCCCCCGCTCACCCTTCCCCCCGCTCTAGGTAAGGCTATGAGTGTCACGATAGTTGGCTGATAACGGTTGAATTCTTACCCGATTTATGATGATTATAATTAGTAAAATGAATACACTCTTTTAAAATACAAACCTATATTTTTATGTGTTAGTTGGGAGGAATATGGGACAGTACTCTTTATTTATAGAAATAAAAATATTAAAATATACATAAAGCCGTTTCTGTGTTATTTATTTTTCAGCCTTATTTAAATAATGAAACAACTTGAAAATTAAGTATCTGCAAAATTAATTTAAATAAAAGATAAACATAAATATTAATTTCATGATATAACTAACTAGCTCAAGATATGGGTAGGATGTAATGAGGCGGACTGGATATAGCTAGCTCAAGATAGGGATAGGATGTAATGAGGTGGACTGGATATAGCTAGCTCAAGATAGGGATAGGATGTACTGAAGTGTACTGGATAAAACTAACTCAAGATAATGATATGATGTAATGAGGTGGACTGGATAGAACTAACTCAAGATAATGATAGAATGTACTGAGGTGGACTGGATAGAACTAGCTCAAGATAGGGATAGAGTGTAATGAGATGGACTGGATAGAACTAGCTCAAGATATGGATAGGGTTTAATGAGATGGACTGGATAGAACTAGCTCAAGTTAGAGATATGGTGTAATAAGGTGGACTGGATAGAACTAGCTCAAGATAGGGATAGGATGCAATGAGGTGGACTGGATAGAACTAGCTTAAGGTAGAGACAGGTGCCATACTTTTTTAAGTGCTGCAATTAACAGAGTTTTTAATTCCATAGAGTTAGTATGATATTCGTTACTGTGCTCAAGTTCAGAACTAAATTAAACAAGAGCTTCAATATCGAGTCTTCAAATAATTAGGATTTTGAAGACA
The DNA here is from genome assembly GCA_902151425.1 of Timema shepardi. Taxonomy (NCBI): domain Eukaryota; kingdom Metazoa; phylum Arthropoda; class Insecta; order Phasmatodea; family Timematidae; genus Timema; species Timema shepardi. The sequence goes on along the minus strand of CABFVX010003916.1, from coordinate 23,902 downwards.
TTTTTTCGCTATAATAGAAATGAAGCAATCAAGTAGCGTTGTTTGTTTTCAGTTTTCCGTTTCCCTTTAATACACCACATCTGATTTTTACCATTTTAGATAGCTAAATACTTTTCAGGGAAAATTTTACTTTCTAAACCAATATACAAGTTTAATAAAGGGGAAAATATTCAATATAATAAATACTTAGATCTACTTAATGGAAGGAAACGAATAACAATTCATATTTACTCTTTTTTCAAACATTCATTTAAATAATTTATTAACAAATAAAATACATATTGTTTTGTAGAAATATTGGATAAAATGGCACTTCTTGAATACATTATTTGTCTGTAAAATAAAAAAATAAAAATTAAATATCACTTGGCACAAAGATTGTATCTAAAATTTAAATATTAACATTTAATTAACATCCAGTCAGTTTTTTTATGAACATTTGAAATGTAAAAAAATATATTTTATAATTTTTCTTTGGAATGTATATATTTAGATGGCACTAGAATTGTTAGAAAGTTATCAAGGAAGACAAGAAATCAACAAGACAGCTTAGCATATCTCAAATAATAAGTTAGCTTTTGATAAAATTTTACTTTCAAATGATGTTTCTATAATAAATATGTGTTTATATAAATCCAAACTGTGTATGTTTTAGCACCATGGTGGTTATATTATCATAACATGAGTTATAGGGGGCCTTTTCTTGTTCCTCTGTCTGAGAAATTTGCTATTATCAGTAGTAAGCCAGAGGATAAAGAACTACCCCATTTCCAGCATTGGAATGTGTAGGATAAGGCTGGTACTGGTACTGGTACTGTGGTGCCAAACCATACTTAGTGCCAGCCATCCTTGAAGGCCCTACAAGGGCTGGCATCTGAATGGCGGGTTTGCCTGCAAATCCACCCGGAGCTGGTCTTTTCAGTTGGGGCTTGTCCGCACTTCCACCACCACCGCCACCGCCACCGCCACCGCCACCACTGCCAACGCTACCCCCTAGGGGGCCCAGGATAGCCTCGTTCACCTGCACACAAACCCCCCTTGGTTTATCAGAGAGATCAAGCAGAAAACACTTTTTTTTAACGAGAAAACCAAATTATTAACCAAAAGAAACAACTGAGTTTTATAATAATAATAATAATAATAATTTCAATTTCCTTTATTATAGTGCTGGCCAACAGTCGTAAGACCTATGACAGGCCAGCACTGAAAAGTACACACGTACATACCTTACAAATACGTATAATATCAAAATAATAAAAGAATAATAAAAATAATAGTAATAGCTAAATAATGAAACATAATAGTGAATAATTGCACAAATAGGACATAATTATTAATGATAGATGATAAAAGTAATCAATAAATAAATTGAGAGTAATAAAAGCATTAGTATTTAAAAAACATAACAATAAGCAAACAAATAGAACAGAATAATGTAAATTTAAATATTCGAGGCAGATCCTTTGTCTACAGGGTAAATTCGTTATAAGGGAGTTTCTTAAATAACTCTTGGCGTTTGGGTTTTCTTTTGTGATAAAAGTCCAATTCGACAAATCTGGAATTAGTGCTGTGGATACAACGGCCTATAGGGTTTACCTTGAAAGAGTTATCGAGAGAAAATAGTTTTGGCTTTCGCTACTGAAACTATTAAAAACAAAAAAGGGTATCACAATAAAGTCAACGCGAGAAGAGAGTTTTGAGCCCTAAGAGGTTTCGAAATCTGTCATAATCATAATAATAATATTATTATTATTATTATTATTAGCACCACGTCTTAGGACCCGTTCGGGTTATACGCACTTACGCTTATGTGTAAGGTAGGGTGAGATGAAATGGAGGTCCTACAGTTTAACGTGGAATCCGAACCACGGTGGAGGCCTGGTATTCCACACATTCCCAAGTTGTGATTAATACACGTCTTGTCAGAGGTGAAGGAAGGGTTTGGTAATCAGATAAATCTGTGCCGGGACCGAAGATTGAGCCCCGGACCCCAGCACAGAAGTCCAACACCTTACCCCTAGACGGCCAGGTCACCAATAAACAGCTATTTCCTATTATTATTTTCATGATAGATGTTTTCTAATTATCGTGTCATGTAGTGATGCAAATAAAAACGAAGCAAGAACAAAACAGATTTTATATAAGAAATTAATTCAAGTTATGTATCAATAGTAGACGCAACTGTCTGTATCTCACTTTGTAGGCACTGATTGAGTCTGTTGATTGTAATAAGTTGATTGGTTCTTCCACGCAGATCTAATAAAGAAGTGCGGATAAAGCTGAGATTGTTTATACTCGTGCAGAAGGAGCTACACGGCTCACGCTGATTCCTTGTCATTGGTTTATAGCTGTTCACGTGACCACATTTCAGTTCTACTTTTGTTTTTAGTCTTACTTTGATTACAATAAGGCCCTATCTTATAAAAGCTACAACATAGTGAGTGAAACCAAGCAAGGTAAGCTTGATAAATGTTACAGTGAACAGAGAGTTTATATAATGCTTATATTATATCTTTAAACTGTTTTTCGGTTGTTTCTATATTTAGGGATCAAAGGCACAAAACAGCTATAGAAATATATAACTGACTGATAATTCGATTGAACGTTTTAAAATCACCTTGAAGTGATGTAAACGTATTTTGCAAATTGTGAGCACAAAAATGACCATACCTATTTTAACTACTTTTAAATGTTGATTAAATCGATATAACCCAACCCAAATTAACCTAACCTTCATTTGGTTGAGGTATTGAAGGATAGGTTAAACTAGGATTGGTTAAGCTAGTAATTTGTAAAATTAAAATTAAATATAATAATTCTGCCTAACACGTATTGTTACCAACTTTCGTTGTTTCTCAGTTACACAATCCTAGTTTAGTTCTATTTACAGGGCACACAGTCTCAAAAAATATTACAATATATATGTATTTTCGTAGTTATGAATCATACAATCTTGTGATTGGTAATTACTTCATAGAATTAATGTTTTGGAACTTGATGTCTATGTTTTTACTTACTAGAAACTCGTTCATCTAAATTTTATGAGACCAGGTTTAATACGGATAAACCAAAATTTGGGGAATTTTTCACTATCCAGGATGTAAAAAATTTGACATTTCTGGATGTACAACTTATAGTGGAAATAATAAGCCCACATTTATTTCAATTATGATACAGATTTTAAGAAGAATTTTTATGTTAATATTATTACATCTGTTCTTTGTTTTAGTCGAGAGGGAGTTCCAAATAAACAGGAAATTCGGATAGTTACGATTCGGATGGACGGTTTTATAGTGTGTGTATAATTTATAGTCAGGATATTCTCAAATTGGAGGAAATATAATCGAGGTTGATTAGCATTTAATAATATTCATATAGAATTACTGTAAGCTAGTAGGATTAAGGAAAACGCTAAATAATTCTACTGTCACCAACCTCTCTGTGGGCCTAAACTGTAAGGATGTGTCGAAACCAAGGATAAGGACGGTGACTGGATATATGAATGTGTGGGTTCCCAAATGATGTACGGCTTTGATTTTTAGTGTTATATTGTACTAGCCTACCTTGCACTACTACCAAATTTGATGTTGTTAAGAAGTTACTAAAAAGTTATTAAAGTACGTGAACATAATTAATCAGGAGCTTGTGATAGAATGAAGCACAGTAAGGAATGCTTAACCAATGGCCTGACTGACACTCTAGGTTATGAACCCCGGAACCTCGGGCACGACGTTGTGCCAAGCTAATCAAGATTATCTAGCACAAGTGAATGGTTACGTAACCTCATGAAGAAATATCAAATACTCATTAACTATAGCCCCTTTTGGAGGCCCCATGTTCACACCCGCCGAGTATTATCTTCCTTGATCTTCAATGGGAATCTACGATTTACTATCCTAAATTACTCTTCCATGGAAGAATCGTAATATTCGACCTTATGTTTATTTATCCCCTCTCTTTTTCATAGTTGATCGCGCAGGCGCAGTTTGCCTGAGCTGGGCCTGGCTCGACTCTCGTCTCCGTCTCTCGAGACTAGAACAGTATTAGTCCCGGCTTCGGAGCCTTCCGATATAGTTACAACAAGAAAGCAGTGACGAGTCAACGTATTCAACGCAGATAGTCGCTGCCCTAGTCGGACGCTATGGCGTCCAGTGGACGGCAACCTCGGGCTCGCCGCAGCTAGCCCCCCGCCGCATTAGACTCGATTTCCTTCAAGTCTACTTAAGCTGATAGATTACTAGTGGAACCTAATCTGGTGCAGATGGTTCTTAGCTGGTTCGCTCGGACTCGTCTACGCCTGGCAATATTGCTGGTGGTCTACGCCCTGTACCTTGGTGCTATTCCTCGTCGGCTCTACGTCAAGTACCTGTCTGGTTCGCACCAACTAGTCTACACCTTGGTACTGTGCTGGTTTATCACCGACCTAATTAGTCTACGCTCGTGTGGAATGCGCTAAAATGATCACTTGAAGTTTACGCTGCATTCAGAGCATGAGGCGTGGTATAGAAAGAGATGTCGTGTGTATTTAATATGCGTGCTAGTCGAAGGTTTGCGACTAGCTAGGCCCGCTAGTGTTGTGCCCTTAGACTTTTATTATGTGTTCGTATCAAGTGTTTAAGTTATTAAAGCTCACTTTGTGCTAATTGTCAGAGTAAAAAGGGCGTTGCGTAGGGAACCTCCTAAATGTGGGCTTGCTCTTATTGCCTAGCAAGGTTCTCAGGTTTATATAATTAAACTTGCCCTCATCAGTGAGGCCTGGGTTATATATGTATATGTAATTTTATTCTTTCTTAGGTTTAGGAGTTAGATAGCTGTTAGCTTAGTGGCATGGTTGCCAAGGTTATGGGTTCAACGCCAGGTGGCGTCAGATAAAATTAATTGTTTAACGCTAATGCGTTTGGTAAACTTAGGGTTTTATCTAGAGGATAATGTATGTGAACAGCCGCCTGCTATCATTGGGAGTGCCCGATACTGATTAACGACCTAATTAGGTCTGCCGTAATTGCCATTGGACCCACTTTACTGTTGTTCTGGGGTCACTTTATAGTCACTCTTATTGAATGAGATATGTTGATGTTTGGTCGTTATGGCCTGCGCCTTTCTCTAGTATTCATTCACCTGCGCTATCTCTGGTGTTACCCGATATTTAGGGTAGGATTGTATTATTTTATTAGAACCAGAATAATCCTCTGTATTATAGAACAGCTATACGCAGATACAAATAATAAAACAATATGAAAAATCGCATCAAAATGTAAATGTTTGGCGATTTTTCTTATACAACCTTACATAAATGATGAAATAGCCTTGACAATGTTTGCACACAAATCTACAGTATTACAGGCGTGGCACTTAAAGGGATAATACTAAGCAAGTGCACGAATTAGTTCATAATCTTCATTGCTGACATCGTATTTATGGAGTGTTTGTAGGAGGCTATATGTACTCGTAGTACTGTACATACCTGAACTCCAGCTATGGCTGTAGCTACAGGTCTGGCTATGGCAAGACCACCGGGGCCGACGACAGCCGTTGCTACAGGTTTACTGGCCGCAACACCACCAACTCCTGCGATGGCAAGACCTACTGGTTTGGCTTCAGCCACTGAAGCTCCTGAAACAAACGTATCAACTGCTCTTTAGAGACACGATGAAGTACTGTAAAATGCTATTCATCTTCGGATAATAAATAGTGAATAGAATTAGTTAGAATAGTGGAAACACCCAAGGAAGCTCATGTGAATCTTTGTTACTCGGCTCTCATCAGAACCAGGAGGTCTCACGAGTAACAACCTGCAGTTCAGGTGAATTGGTTTTAACGTCAGTCGTTGTTGTAAAATGTATTAAGTACCCTTTGCTTATCCTGAAAGTTAATATGATGACACCTATCTATACTAGAATGGAATGGGCGAGGTTCACATATGCAACTGGTCCATCTATTCTGGTCTAGGTGTTGTCTTGTATTTAGTGTCGCACCACACTTGAGGAATACTAACTCTGACAATCAAACTGGCCCATTCCATTCTGGTCCAGGTAGGTGTCATATTCTAGGCCTATTTAGTATAGTGCCATGATTGAGACGTATTAAGTCTGACTATGAAGGTTTGCTTTCCCTGGAGACACTCCACGACACGAAACTGCTAAATTATATATCTAATCTTAAGTCTACTAATGTAGAAAATTTTAATACCTGGACAAATAATTGGACACGAAGGGAGGGATAAAATAATGAAGGCTTTCAACTTTTTATCTACCTTTAGGAGGAGGCTGGATCTCTACAGTCTCCGACTCTTCTGCTCCATCACCATCTCCTTCCTCATCTTCATCCTCATCAGCTTTCTTCTCTTTACCAGGTCGGGGTGGCTGTTGTCCTATTGCGGTCAGTCCCAGAACAGGATGGAACAACAGCTGCTGGCCCTTGGCTCCACCGTAGAACTGCAGGTCCTCTGAGGCTTTATGTTCCAACCTGAAAAAACACGGTCTTTTTTAACCTCTGGTGTCAACCACCATGATTCTTAAGACCGGTCGCCCACCAATCTGACAAAAACATTCATATGACAAGACATTTTGTCATATGACTGTCCGACGAAGAATTTTACACGTTATTTAAATCAGTTGCCGCACACTGAACTGACTTTGTCATATGACATCGAACATATGTCCGACGAAGGTCCATGCACTTCTGTCCGATGGGTTTTGCTCGTCTGACAAAACCTTTTCTGAAGCAGGTCACCCTATTATTACTAAGTAAAATTATTATTATTTGTTTTCTGCTTACATTAATATTATGAGCAAACTCTCGTTTGCTGTGATACCTGGTCTATACAGTAGCCTCATGGCTTCTTTGGTGCTGACTGACAGCTCACAGCTGACTTCTGACAGTCATTATTTAGGTATATACATAAATGTTGACCGTCAGAAGTGACAGTTGCTAAACACATGTTTTGGAGATCATATGGTTCGGTGTAGGGATACATAATTTGGTCTGGTAACTTTTCATATCCGTCAGCTGTCTGTCAGCACCAAAGAAGCCATGGAGCTACTGTAGTTTGTGTGAAGCTTCCTTATCTTGTCTTCAATTAACAACTAAGAAAATCAAAAGTTTCTACATTCATGCGAGTGAAATTTTTGGACTTATTTTCATATTTTTCTCAATGTATTTAAAAACACTAAAATATATATTTCTTGGTACAGAGGATGTAAACAACACTTTATTTATCTGGCCTCCTCTTCTTCCAATATCAGTAAAGAACAACTACTTAAAAGTAAAATATTTATGTCATCTTCACATGACGCTATGACAGTAACTGGGCTTGAATTTTGTCCGGTCTTTGTAACATAATCACCGCTCAATGGATTTAACAATTTGTCAAATGACATTTTGTAACCATGGGACGTTTTGTCAGATTGGTGGGTGACCGGAGAGAGGTGATGCTACTGTTCCAATGACTGCAACGTCCTACTAGCCATTCACTACTGACTTTAACCTTCATAACCTAATTTATTCAAGATGACTCAAAATAAATATCAATTTATAATTTGATTTAAATACATTTCTAGAAATTTATAAATTTGGATATAAGCTTGGGTACAACTTGCAATTAAATGGTTTTAAATAATTTACGTGTTGAAACTCTTTAATTTTTGATAACTATAGGAACATTTTTAGGATCTAAAATGTGTTTCTTCCCAACTATGACTATAAGTGTTGATAATGTTAAACAAATCAAAATTTGTTCTATTGGCACTTCTTCCAAATTAAAATTACATCTTATGATTCTTTTATGTATACATGTTTTAAGCTTGTCAAAATCATTTTACATTAACTAACAAGTTTGATCAATTAGGCCTATGCATATGGATATCTAAATTTTTATCACAAAGTCCCTTTACCTAAATAATATGCTATCCAAAATGTTAATTATTATTTAAGTTTAAGTGCAGATCGCTTTTTAAACACAATGTTATTCATTTGTTTTATTTGTATTTTCTACCACCGTAAGCAAATATATTGGAACTAGAACCGCATTCCCTGTTTTAAACAAGGGTGTAATTCGTACCTTTTACCAAGACAATAAGAGATTACCCTCGAAGCAGAATATAGAGTTATTTGTTTCAACGACATTAACTACTGGTATCATACCTGGGTCTTGTCGTTGAGGCGTTGTAATTTACACGATGTCCAACTGCTATACGAGATTCTTCGGCCCAAATCAAGGCTAGACCAGATATTTATCATCCACGTGGTTGGTACTAAAACTATGATTGTCTTAATGGTCTGTGTATCAACATAGGGAGTAACATATGGATACTGACCTCACTTCAAACCTTTGCTATGAGTAACAATAAGAATTTCTTTTTTAAATTAACTAATTAAGGGAAGAGACCAGTGGGAAACATAAACTCATATGTGAGGATCCAATTAGAATAGACCTGAAAAGATTTGGGTGTAATGATGTGGCATGGATAGAACTAGCTCAAGATATGGATAGGGTGTAATTAGGTGGACTGGATAGAACTAGCTCAAGATAGGGATAGGGTGTAATGAGGTGGAGTGGATAGAACTAGCTCAAGATATGGATAGGGTGTAATGAGGTGGACTGGATAGAACTAGCTCAAGATAGAGATAGGGTGTAATGAGGTGGAGTGGATATAACTAGCTCAAGATATAGATAGGGTGTAATGAGATGGACTGGATATAACTAGCTCAAGATAGGGATAGGGTGTAATGAGATGGAATGGATATAACTAGCTCAAGATAGAGATAAGGTGTAATGAGGTGGAGTGGATATAACTAACTCAAGATAGGGATAGGGTGTAATGAGATGGAATGGATATAACTAGCTCAATATAGGGATAGGGTGTAATGAGATGGAATGGATATAACTAGCTCAAGATAGAGATAAGGTGTAATGAGGTGGACTGGATAGAACTAGCTCAAGATAGGGATTGGGTGTAATGAGATGGACTGGATAGATCTATCTCAAGATAGGGATAGGGTGTAATTAGGTGGACTGGATAGAACTAGCTCATGTTAGGGATAGAGTGTAATGAGGTGGACTGGATAGAACTAGCTCATGTTAGGGATAGGGTGTAATGAGGTGGACTGGATAGAACTAGCTCAAGATATGGATAGGGTGTTATGAGGTGGACTGGATATAACTAGCTCAAGATAGAGATAGGGTGTAATGAGATGGACTGGATATAACTAGCTCAAGATAGGGATTGGGTGTAATGAGGTGGACTGGATAGAACTACCTCAATGTAGGAATAGGATGTAATGAGGTGGACTGGATAGAACTAGCTCAAGATAGAGATAGGGTGTAATGAATACAACTGGATAGAACAAGCGTAATACAGGAATAAGTGTTGTACTTTTACAAATGTAGCAATGAACCTTAGAGCTCCTAATGCCATAGAGTAAGTAAGTAATTTCTCAAACATAATACTATTGTTTCGATGTTTTGAATTATACAGTACTAGACAGAGGGGCTCCGGAGCCTGGATCTGAGGTTTTTTTGATATTTAGGAAGTTGGAACTATTTTAGCCTCACCCCCACCCCCCTCTTTTAATACCCACTATACATTTTCAAAACAAGGATATTATTTAATATTAATATTTTATATACCGGTACTTTTAATTTTTTAAGAAAAGTATTGTATGTCCACTTATTTTCTAATATGCCTACCATAATTTGCCACTAGTGTAGTATTATGATTTATTTGCCATTCAAACAGATAAATAGTTTATTTGTGTGACACGATTCAAGATTAATTGTTAACGAACATGCAATAAATATTAAAGACATTCAAAGCCAGTAACTTTTCTTGCGCATATTAACGTTATTATCAAAATAAATAGATCCTAACGAAACCTTAAGTTTGTCAACATTATGGTTAGGCTAAGATTGTACGAGTTATTTCATATAAATCAACACTGATGGCCGTCTGAATATGCATTTAATTTTGTGTTTAGTTTCATACTTCCGAAAACCCCTTCGGTGACCGCATGGTTTAATGCGCTACTCTCGTGGTAGACTAGACTGCCGATGATGGAAAATCAAGATTCGAGTCTTGGTCGGGTGTTCTGAGGCATTTTTTTTCTAAATGGTTTTTCAATCTCTCTCAACGCAAGTGCGGGTACACTTCCTCTAAATATAGCCTTCCTAATCCCTAAAACCACTAGCGTAATTAATAAATAAGTGTCATTGGTTGTAATCGCGTGCTACTATGTTTCATTGTAGACAGCACACTTTGTTAGAAGAAACCAATTACGACACGTCTTACGGCTGCGCTTACGACTGCGAATCCGACAAACGGGTGCGACTGGGCGTTATAAGACTCGCCCTCTTGTGAGATTCTGAATACTATGATAGCGTGATCAAAATGTGTAATGAACTTTCAATATCATCATTGAATTTATGAATGACAGGTAAATGGAAGTCAACTGTCTCGTAATAGTCCATTGAAAGTATTAATGTGTACTGCTATGTTAGGTTGAACACACGGTATGGCACAAAGCCAGTAGTACCAACACCTGGGTTGCCAGGAAATAACGTGATTTGGCTCACATATCTTTTTGTTACAATGTCATTATATAATCTTTGGTTTTGAAATAGACTAATTTTCTAAACGATTATAGGCATTCGCTTTGTTCAACAAGGGAATATATGGTGTGACAAATTCGTAAATACTTTTCCATACATATGTTTCAAATTTTCAAAAAAATAGTTAAATACTCACTATTGTATTTTCCTCTAAAAAAACAACAAAAACAAGTAAACATTGTTATTTGAATTGTAAATTAATTCCAGAATTTAAATTTGTACAAAATCGTAAAGGTTTTAAAATAGGAATTACCAGTAGAAAAAAATGCGTTTTATATTTTAAACACAAAAATAATATTCAAACAATAGGTTTTCATTACTTTCTATTTATTTATTTTTTAGATTAGTAGTGAATGTGGGGAATGCCAGGCCTCCACCATGGTTCGGATTCCACGTTAAACTGTAGGTCCTCCATTTCATCTGACTATCATCCTACCATTACATATTAGCGTAAGTGCGTATAGCCCGAACGGGTAGTAAGACGCGGTGCTAATAATAATAATAATAATAATAATAATAATAATAATAATAATAATAATAATAATAATAATAATAATTTTAGATTAGTACACATCAATCTTACACTGTCTCCTAGCAATATTTTTTTTTAATTGTTTTTCATCTTTCTAAGTCATGTTGAATTAGTAGATATAAGAACAGTAAAAAAATGGCTAGTGCTGCGATCTAGTAATAATTATTGAAACTACTAGAATTATATTTAAAGAAAGCGTGTTTTGACAAAGGAAATTCATGACCGGGTTAATTTGTTGTAATAATATATTCACAACTTGAATCTGAAGAAAAGAGGTAATGTCAAATAAATTTAAGTGATTATAATGTTTTCTGGTTCGTTACTCATTTAATTATGATTAATGTTCAATTGATTTAACTCAGAGGGATAAAGGCATGTGGAATATGTGACCTTTGTTGATGTACAAAATTCGTAAACAAATAATTATGTTGTATGTTGTAGTTATTTTATTACTACTATTATGTACAAACATTACATGTAATAAATATCGACGTCACAGTACCAACTTTTAAAATATGCTAACTTTACAGTTGATTACTATATAATTTAGTTTTTAATAAAATAAATAGCACAAAATCATTCAGCAGTGGAGCGAATATATCCTCAACCTCTCTTCATCTTTTTCATAATAACTCATTTCTTATCGCAGTTGTTTACGTTTCGCCTTTTACTATAATCACGACTACCAAAAAAATATATATACACCATTTTAGTTCTTGGCTATGTTAAGGTAACTAAAACATTCGTAAATCTAACGAATTTCAAATAATACTGAAAGACAAATTAATCTACTTAATTGAATAGAACTTTAATACAAAGGTAGAATGTCTTGGAACAATCTAAGAATAATGTATTTCTACAGAGTTCTACGTTCAAGAACTAGTTCCACGAATAGGGTCTTGATATTATCTGAGGATAGACTCACATACCACGCGTCCAGTTGATGTTTTAACATATTATGTTCAACACATATCCTTTTCTAACGTTATGAATCCAACGAATGCTCTCCAGAGTCCACATGAAAAATTCAATCCCAATAAAAGTGTTGTCACACATTACAATAAATTATAGCCTAAAAATGGTCTATTTTCTAAATTAAATGCCAATTTAATATATGAATTTGGAAACTAAAAATGTAGTTGCTTGGACCGTATTGAGGTTTAGTTTATATAATTATTTCACAGAGTAATGGAGGAATGGTTAGATTGGAAATTTTGCTTTTTACGTCATCAGGTGGTAAGAAATATTATGGTTTTAAATAAACGTTAACAACTCCCCAAATCAACATGGCCAAATTTCTAAATTAAATTTCCTGTAATTACTGAGAGTATTCTAAAACTATATATACTTTTGTTTAATAATAACGTTCATTAAAGATTTAATGGATCAAAAGTTTAATAATTTACCACTTTTTTTTGTATAAAATGAAGAGTCTCACTTGCACTACGTTTTTATTAGAAGCTTCATTTTAATAAATATTTTTAATATCTGCTGTTTGTAAAAAGACACAACTCTAAAACACAAATTACGCTTTTGAACCTTTTATAAAAAAAACTACAATCTATTGTTTAGCTATTTACTAATTATTAATTTAGTGATATAAAGTTGCTATTCTTATCAAAAGATTCAGATAATATTTTCGACTTGATTTCTTTTAAAACAGTTAAGTTTACAAACATTCGTAGAATTGTGAATTTTGCATAAAGTAGAAATGCAATATTCTCACCCCTTATTATTCTAATGTATGATTTTTTAAATGTTTTCATTAACATGCTTTGCCAAATGTGGCAGTGAATAATGTTTTATTGGTTCCAATAACTGGTCATTAGTGAAATACGAGTAGTTGCAATAGTGAAAATTTCACCAGCACCATTTTTCAAATCCATTTAAAATATTTTATTTTATAAATGACCTGAGGATTGTTTTGCTATAAATACACATTTTTCCGCAATATTATACATATTTCATTATACTCTCTTCCAATTTAAAGTTTTTTCGCACTTATATACCACATTTTGTATATTTGATAATACAAATTTAACACTTGATTTCTTTCTGCATTACTAACGTTTGGTAATTCGAAACTCTAGCAGAGCTACTGCGTATGCAAATAGCTTTCGACAAGTTTTCTGAATAGTTCTCATATGTATATGGTGTACATGTTGCTTTTAAGAGATTAAAAATTCCTTGCCGTGATTATTTTAAGCATTAATGCTCTAGTTATTTGCACTTTCATCTCAAGCATTCAACGCTTAGTGTATAAACATTAAAAATATACAAGGACTGGTTTTTCAGAAAACACAGTTTTTAAAAGACCACCTAATTATAAAACTGGCCAAGGGGGTCCTATTACTTTTTTCTCTCTTTCCAATGATTTCCAAACTTAAAATAAACCATTTTAAAAATATATATTTAATAAAACTACGTACCACATTTAGAGATCATCGTTCTCTAATGTCAACATGCAGCAATAGTGATATTTGTTAAATATAAATTCCTTAAGTTGAATGAGAAATTTTCATAAAGGTAAATTTATAATCTAATGTTGTTCCTTTCCGCCCATTTTACAAGAAAGTACTCAATATAGCTATATAAACACTTCATGAAAAATATTATTATAATTGTTTACTTTCTCCTTTCAATATGGGGCTTTGGCTATCAATCCGTGTGTATTTTTAACGCTTCGTTTAAGACCTCGCTGGTAATTGAAGCACTTTTTGTCTTGTAACTTATTTGTGAAATTGTACTGGTGGTGCAGGGAGGAATAGCACTATGATTTTTCGTCAGGCTCGACTACAGTAAGTAACAGATCAGCATGTGCATCAGCCACTCCTCCAGGACCTGCGATAGCCACTGTGGACGGATCGAACTGAATGTTGACGCTCTGACCCTTTCCCACAACAGCATGGGACACAGGCACTGCTAAGGATATTCCATTCTCGCCGGACACTGCTTCAGCATATGGCTTCAGAATCAACAGTGTCACGTTTTTCTTAGTTTCGTTTGTATCAATGGGCACTTTGGTTGAAGTTTCTTTTTGCATGGCGATATTTCCCGATGATGATACGTCTCCGTTCAGACTTAAATGGAATCGTCGTAAGAACGGAAATTTTCCTTCAATATGGGAAGCAATCCCAGTTCGAAAATTGAAGTTGGAGGCTCGTTCGGGCAAAATGGTGGCCTCATTTGTGTGCATGAGTTTAGATTCCAGCTTGTGAGTCGATGAATCGATTGAATGTCCAAGTTGTTGGAGGATTATCCCGCCAGAGGTCGGCACTAGCTCCCCGTACATCACCTTGCTGAGAGGATCCGATGAGGGGTAGACCACGTGTTGTAAGAGGGACGGTGGTGGGTTGTGGGGTTGATACAGTGCTGGTGTATTTTCATTGTACCAGTGAACCAGCACTGGACTCATGAAAGGCCATCCATACTGCAAGTTGGCTAACCTATGCAAAAGTAGAAACCTATCACCAAATTTCGAAATACCCATACATTTTGAAACTGTAAGAAAAACTAACCACACCACTCAAAAATAATAGCTTTAAAATAGTCAATTAATCTGTATGAATATAGGCTTCATCTTTTTAGTTAATATGATACACAACTAATTTAATGTTGTTTCAATTTAAAATAACTTAATATCCATTGATTATATCTCACTACATGGATTAGTTTTGTTTAAGAACATAAAACTAACAATTTTACATAACATTCCATTGCAAAGATGATGTCCATTTACTACAATTTGCAATAATAAAAAACAACACGCTTATTTGTTTGCACAAATTCAAAATATATTTTAGTGTGATTGTCATATCATATTTAAAAATAAAAATTTCAAATATAAATGAATTTATTGTCAATAAAGTTTAGCTTGTTTCCAAGAATAGTTTTAATACTGTCTCTCAAATATAAATACCTAAGCACATTAAATTAATTTAATAATTTGTTAAAAACAGTAAATTAAAAATATTTAACTTATGTATCTTAATACATCATTAAACATAGATGAAACTAAACCTAATAAATTATCAATGAATATGAAATAAATTAAAGAGAAAAATCATGTTATCTGAGGCATTTCAATGATTGAAACTCTATCATTGAAATACAATTTATTTTTATAAACATGCTAAAGATAGTTTTTCTTTGTGTTATGCAATAACCATGAAATGATAAGTTGTTAATTAAAAACTAACTTATTTATGTATTTGTAGATAGCGTGTCAAATAATCCAAAATAAACTGGTAGATAAACTGGGTCAAACTAAAATTCATTCTGGTTGGTGGTAGTAGACTATTGGACCCGTTGCTAAAAGCCTTCCACCTGGTGGTATTTTGGCTACTCGTGGTTGAGATCCATCAAAGTCATTACTGGTGGAATTGTCTTGAGTGAAGACAACATCCAGACCACTTGGCAAACTCACAACCTTCCCACCTGGACCTACTACTGCTAGTCCATTTGGGCTCGTGTATGCTACACCGCCAGGACCTACAATAGCAGTGCCTCCAGAACCAGCTGTAGCAACCCCTCCTGGGCCTGCGATGGACACGCCACCTCGTCTCACCACAAGCCTCGTAATGAAAGGCCCAGCACCCTTTCTATTTCCAGAAGACATTACTATTTCTGTTTCATCATCCTTATTCTTTCTTAACTCTTCAATATCTTCTTCAATTTCCAATGTAGACTTGTTAGAGCTTGCACTAATCGTATCTAGATCTTTTATACTGTCCACTTCCGTTTCAATTTCGGGAATCGTTCGGACATTGCCACTGTTATCTCTAGCATTTCCTAAGAATGGCCATGATGGTCTGCTTTTTTCAAAGGTGATAACACCACCTCTACCACGTCTATCGCTTTGAGATACTTCATCAAATTCTCTCATCTGTTTTGATTGTCTAGAGGTAGTGCCATCCAACTTTCTACATACGTCTGCCGCTGGACCATATTCAACCATATTGGTAAATGCACTAAACATTGCTAAAAGGGGATCATTAATAACAATTGGGAAGTAATCGGCGAATGGCCATGATATACGTGATGACATCATAAGATCACGTTGATCCGAAGGCTGTTGGTTTCCAGGAATACCGATAAAGGAAGGGTTCACAAAACCATGGCTCAACATAGAGGCCGAAGAAAATCTATAGGGTGAGTTAGTGTTAATATTCATTGCTTCTGCACGGCTAGATAATGAATCTGAATAACTAGTTGAACTACCTACATGTGGGTTGTTTTGTGTTGGTGATAAAAACACGTGTGTTGTGATTTGTGAACTCAATGGTACTTGATTGTTTGGGTAATACATTGATGATACTACATGAGCGGATTTTTGGGGTAGACGGATTGCCTGAGGGTTCGTGGGACTAAGAGAAGAAACGGTGTTCATCAATGGAGAATATTCATCAATATTTTGAGAAAGTGGTGCTTGAACGAACTCATGGATTTTCTCTGGGGAAAAGGAACTTTTTGGAGTAAATTGATGTCCATAATCATTACCTCCAAAATAGTACGCACCAATATTATATGGATTACGTGATTCCATGCCTGTAGTTTTGTACTGGTAAAAGTTTTGATTTTGAATTTGTTGTAATAAAGGAGGAGTTTGACCATAATATCCTTGATATTGGTTGTTACTGGTTGGAGGATAGACTTGATGGCGATAAGAAGAAGGGCCTAGTATTGTTTGTTGATGAATGACTTGACGTTGGATTTGTGGTGATCTCAAATAGTTTTGCTCATTTTTACCGTTTCCTGCAGCTGTAGGGTTCAATTTACTATCATTAAAAGATGTTATAGCAGCTGAATAACCTAAATTATCATTATTAAATGTCGTTACTGGTTTTTCTCCATTGGGTACAAAAGAAATTTCTCCATTTTCATTGCGTTGGTCCTGCTGTGGTAACGCCATATTCCCAATACTTTCTAAAGGTTTTGTTATAAATCCTGTTGATCTGCTATCTAAAGGAACATTTTGTATGGTATTCCTAGTTGATGAAATATCTGATCCAAATTTGATTGATTTTGAATGCGTCGTTCTGTTACTGGTTTGTAAATGTTCTTGAACGCTTTGTTCTTTGTTAATATTTTCATTCGTAAAATTTGTAGGGTTTTCTGGAACACTTATATTTATATTTTGTGTGGAGTTAAAAGAACTAATTCCATGTGTTGTGACATTTTCTTGGCCAGTAGTATTGAGATCTTCCCTTTGCTCAGTGCTAGAATGTGCGTCTTCTTTAGGTTGATCATGCCACGATGAATTAGATATTGAGGCTACAGTTGTGTTTTGAACCGCTTGGCCAATATTGTGAGAAATAACTTCTTCCGGGTAATAATATACTACGTGTACGGGAATCTTCTGTTCTTCAAGTTGTGGTACACTACTATCGTATCTTCCATTCCTAGAATGTCTTTCCACAAATTGATTTCCCTTGCTGGAGATGTCTTCAAGTCTGAAATATAAACCAGCCAATTATATATTTGCTTTATCCTTGGTTTAAAATAATTTATTGTGAACTATATATTAGAATAAGTGATGTCATGCTACGTTTCAATAAAGCGAACAAAACACGTCAAGGAGAGAATGATAGACCTAATGTCAATATATATATATATAATGTTTTGAGCAATCCATATTAAAATACTAACTTTATTTGAATTTAAATTGCTGAAGAAAAACTATATTCAATTTAATTTAAAAGAATATGTAATAAATGTAATAGTATCGTTAGTAGAAAGGTTACGTTTGCAAGCAGTTCTAAAAAATGGTTAGTCATTAAGATGTGTTAGTGAAGAAGTAAACTTGAAATACTATATTACTCTTTAACTCACCTTTTATTTGATAATTGTTTAGAAGTTCTTTAAAAAATCCTGTAAATGAAATAGCTCAGAAATATGAGACCAATTTGATACGTAATATTAGTTTGAGAATAAAATATTTATATAAGTGTCTACAGGCGTATTTTTAATTCATTTGTGAACATATTCAAAACTCATCATGTATTATATTGACAAGAGAAATGGAATATCGAATATAGAGCTCAAATGTCTGTGTTAGATGTCAATCGGAAGCTGTAAAATTACGAGTGTTTCGTAGGACATAAAGAATATCTTGGCCAATAATAGCTAAGACATTACACGTACCTGAAATCATAATTTAAAATAATTCATTAAAATCCAGTGAAAACTGTATCACCTTCCAAACGATTCTTTTTGATATCTTTCTTGAGAACTGATTATTTCGTGATTTTTGATAAGATAGCAGCAAAGTGATTTTGTTTGTGGTTAATTTTATTATAAGAGGATGTAAAGCCCCACTTTGTTAAATCGACCAGAATTGCAGAAGTTTGGGATCAAAATCTGACTCCAGAGCTAGGTATTCTTACAACTCACCTAACTTTATGCAAATTCTATTTCCTTCTAATACTATATTGTCAGATAGTTGACAGCAATTCTTACTATTTTAACTACCAGTAACCAGAATCAGTCCCTTCAACAAATCCTGTAATCCATTGTGCATAAGCTTTTATTAATAATACCCATTATTGTAGATGAATACGTCTCCCTTCAACTAAGTGCCAGTTTCATAGTCAAACTTACACCCTGTCATTATCTTGAGCTAGTTCTATCCAGTCCACCTCAATACGCCCTATATCTTTCATGCCCATTCTAATGTTATCCTCCCATCTGCTTCTAGGTATTCCCAATGGTCTTTTCCCACTGGGTTTGAGGTTCTAGTTTCTTCCATTAACCTGACAATGTTTTGTGATGAGTACACTGTATGTAATTAATCATTAATTACGTAACCCTTGAGGTGCGATAATCTTGACAGTGTCTGAGATTGATTGTATAGGTGCCCCACGGAAAAGTAGCCCGCCTTCTATATCCAGCAGGCGCCTCACTCTGAATTGGAGGAGGTCAATCCCCATCCACCCATATCGTGACATGACTAATGAGCAAGTGAACTGCTTGTCTAAAGCTTTATTGGCTCATTCTTCATGTCACCATATGGGTGGAAGGGGATTGACCTCCTCCAATTCAGAGTGAGGCGCCTGCTGGATATAGGAGACGGGCTACTTTTCCGTGGGCCACCCTCTACTATGAACCCGCAAAATTGCATATTTCCGATTTCTGGATTCAAAACCTATCCGATCCAGCTGAGATGTGAGTGAAAAATAACTGTCAACCAAGCATAAGCTAACAAAATTAAACCCGTTCTTTTCCTTGCTGAAGTTTAGTAACAATATTTTATTTAAACCATAGTAACTAAGATTGTTATTAACTATTATGTTTTATTTGCTAAAAGGTTTGTATTATATATTATTATATTTTCTGATGCAATATAGAGCTTTTTATTTTAAACAAACAATAGTGATCTCAAATTAAGAACATTCAACAACCCGCTTCGGTGGTTGGATGGTGTAAGGTGTCACTATCACAATAGCCTAGATCGCCGATGATGGATAGATCAGGGTTTGATCCCAGTCGGGTGTCCTGAGGATAGTTTTTCTAAAAGGTTTTACACTGTCCCTCCAAGCAAATGCGGGTACACTTCCTATATATTAAACCTTCCAAATCCCTAACTCATTATAGTAATGAGTACATACGCGTACATCCCTAACGTATATTAAGACGTTAAATAAAAAATATTTTAATAATAATTCAAATACTTGGCTGCATACAGGATTATTTTTACACCCAGGTTAAAAATTATCCATGCTCTAGTGGGAGGGGATAACAAGATAAGTATTTACACGTAATTAACCTGGGGCTGGTGACTCTAGATAGTGACGTTATCAGATGTCAAAGTTAGTGTTATGTGCCCCTGGGAGGGTAGGCAACACATTCATCCCCACCAATCCCTCCGCTGACACACATGATAGTACCAGAGTAGTAGATCAGCATTGCACTGTTAGCTGAAAGGGCGGTCGAAGGGAACGAGAGTATTTTTACAGTTTTTACAGAATTGAAATATTTTGGCCAAAATAAATCAAATATTTCTCCAGTAGCAACATAGAGTTTATATTTTGCACATGCTAATATCAACAGATGTTGAATATCTGTCAAGGGTGTCCTGGAATTTTGTCGAAAATTTTCTCTTTATTTAAAAACTCTTGACCAAATTTCAGGACACCCTTGACAGATATTCAACATCTGTTGATATCACCATGTGCAGAAAACTAAACTCTATGTTGCTACTGGAGAAATATTTGATTCCTTCTGCCACACCTTAATAGTCATAATAATTTACCCCATACTCCACTTGTGTGTTGAAGTTAGATGAGTTGCCTACCCTCCCTGGGACATAAGGTGGCAAATTTTATGTTTCGTAGCTCCCCCGTTTGGCGTCGCTGACCCCAAGTTTCTGACGTGGAAACTTGTCTTGTCATACCTTACAGCACGTATACCTTTTTACCTGGAGATCTAAATGGCCCAGTATATTAAATAACATTCCGCCAATAACGACGTAAGACAACATTGCTATTCAGCTCTAAATATTAGTATCATAAATATAATTTATTTAAAGATTTGTCACACATTGTTAATCATATTGTGTGGCAATGAAGCACTATACATGCCAGACACTTGCTTCTCCAGAACTACAGGGTGGCCCCTGCTGGATATAAGAGCTGGGCTACTTTTCCGTGGGCCACCCTGTATATTTAAAACTCAAATTACTATTTAATAAACAAGAAAATTCAAAGCTCAAAGTTGTTTTTAACCATTTAAGCATTATATATTTTTAAAGCTTGACTCATATTTGGCGCTATTTGTTAGCAGGTTAGTAATTTGCCAAAATTAGGTGAGTTTTAATAGAGGCATTCAATACATTATTTCGTTATATTCTCTCAAGCAGTCTCAAAAATACAATTTTTTGGCAAAACAGTATCTTATTTCATAAATATGTATTCACAGTTTTGATATTTATTATCATGTGTTTGGTACAAAATGTTGATTTAAAAACAAAAATTACACAAAAAATGATCTTCCCCTGTAGAAGGATCAACTGCATAATTAACATTATAAATTATAAATACAGATACGCAAGCAATATGTTCATAGATTATTTATTACTGATACGCTGCAAATTTAACAACAGGTTTTAGTTCAACAAGGGAATTATCTTAACCTAAAATTAGCATAACAATATTTGGTGGTCTATATCCCATGATAGTTGTCTACAAAAGTAACCTTATTAAGCATGGTTCATAATATAGTTTATAGTCCAATAATTACAAAAATAGTCGCAGATCTTCATTGGAAAAGGGGAATTTACAATTGGAATGTCTTTCCTTAGCTGAACGCTGTAGCGTATAAAGTTTTTTTCCATGAATGAGTATGATTCAACCAGTAAACTTATGTGTTTGGGAAAACATCATAAAAACCTTTAAGTTTGGTCTCTCTTTGGATAAGGAGGGAAAATTGTGTTTGAAATATATAAATTTACCAATAACAGAAGTGATTGTTTTAATATATAAACTAACAAAACAATAAGTTTTGAATAGGTTCAAACTGTATTGATTTTGAAGGAAAGATTTTCCACCATTGATAATTAATCATAACTAATTATGTTTCTCTAACTTTTTAACATACAAATATGAAAACAAAATGGTAAATTCTTATTAAATTTTTAGCATATCCTTGGTCAAAAATAAATATTAGATATGTTCTTGTAGGCAAAAAGATTGATATAAATTTGTAAACCATATCAAATTATAAGAGTTTGCAAATGGATTAGAAAATTATTATTATATTCCTATACTATGGACTAAATCAAAAGACTGTTATCTCTGAAAGGCGAAAAATTGCAACCATATATCTTTGTGTAATCTCTATACAATTCAGGATGAACAAAACTAGTATAACTAGTTTTAAGTTTAGCCTTTTTATGGACTCTCAAACGTTTATCTTCTATTTTAAAGCCTCCCTCCACCCCCCGTAACCCCCACACACAAAAAATGAATATTACATATGCAAATCTAGGCCTATAGTACTGTACATTTGAAATTCCCATATGATTTATCTTTATCAAAATACACTCAAAATATATGAAAAAATACGCTTCACTTCATTTCTTAGTTGCAAAGAAAAACCATCTCTTATTTCTTTTAACGGTCATATTTTAATCCCAAAGTATGAAGCTGAGATAATTTAGTAACCAAACACATTTTTTTTTTTAAATTCTAAAGTTGTTTTTATTTCAAAATATGTAACCTCATCAATTAATAAAATAAACCTCATGACTCAATTATTGTCTCTAAAAATATGAACGCAGTAGAACGTGCCAAAAATTATTATTATTATGTTTATGATTTAAACGATTATATTATTAGTGAATTTCATTACAAACTAAATTATTAGTTATTAGTTTATTAGTGAAGCGATGTTAATTTTGTTAGCTTGGCCATAATATTAATCTTTTATTTTACTCACTTGGCAAAGCCACTATCTTGGTGAGCAGTGTAGAATCCAGAGGAACTCCTAGCACTCCTGGCAGAGCGGGCTAAAGCTCCCGTTACAGCAATCAACACAAAGCCAACAAATAAAACCACCTGAAAAAAAATAGTAATCAAATGAAGCACTAGCGATTTAAAAAACATTTCTAGGATCACAATTCAGACTATTAATACAGAGGTATACAGAATATAGCTTCGTATTTTAAAAACTGATTAGCTCTCATTCTTTAATGACGTCATAGATCAACCAACACAATACACACTTTTAGTGTATCTACACTGACAATAAAATACACGCTCATGCTCTAACAATTTCGCTGATTAACACGATAAATATTCGTGCTGTAAAAACTACTTGTAGCGAAGTGTGTTATATAATCCAGTGTTACTACTGGTAACAATTAAAAACGGGGGGGTTATTTTTAAAACCTGACACGTTTAATTAAAACAATGTAAATTTACACTGGAATCACTCTTGTCAATTTCAAAATGGGGCGCATTGGATCACGCGTTATCATAAACGAGGCTGGATACAAGTTATGCAGGAAACTCTGGACTGCGCATGCGTGACATTCAACGCCCACATGCTTTGCTGTTCATTAGGAAAATGAACTAAGTTGGTACGAGTGGCGGCTATGCGTCGTCTGCATTTATTACTTGCTAATGTTGTTTGATACATCTGAAAAAATTAATTTTTCATTCTAAGTTAGATTTATGGTTTACCCAAATCATTAATAGTTTGAACGAAATGTTTCGAAATAATAAAGAACCGGGCACATAACGAGAACATCAACCTTTAATCTTGGAGCACTTGAAGTTGCTTCAGGAAAATATTGGTCTATACTTTCCTAATTATTCTGATTCACCGTACAGCCGTTGGACTGGGGGCGTAATATATTTTCTGCACGTACCCAAAATAAAACAGTGTATAGCAAAAATAATGTAGGCTTGTTAAGATTACCGTAAACTTAAAAAAAAATGTCGAACACTGGTATAAGAACACTCTCTTTTTATGGTAATGATGATAGTAATAATAATATTACGTGTCTGGACTACGTCACTCGTAGCCCAGTAGTGTAAGGATTATCCAGTACTAGTGTACCGTTGTCCAGGGGACGTACTAATAGTACATCCTTTCTGTGGAGGATCTTTCCATGTCCTGGGGAGATGAGGTGATGGAGATAGTGAGTATGATGGTGATATTGAGTATGATGGTGATAGAGAGTATGAGGGTGATAGTGAGTATGAGGGTGATAGTGAATATGAGGGTGATAGTGAGTATGAGGGTGATAGTGAGTATGAGGGTGA
>CABFVX010003915.1:53205-75751 GCA_902151425.1 Timema shepardi | reverse complement strand
AGTGAAGCACACAATGAGGTAATATACTGCTATTCAACTTAGTGAAGCACACAATGAGGTAATACACTGCTATTCAACTTAGTGAAGCACACAATGAGGTAATATACTGCTATTCAACCAAGTGAAGCACACAATGAGGTAATATACTGCTATTCAACCAAGTGAGCACACAATTAGGTAATATACTGCTATTCAACCAAGTGAAGCACACAATGAGGTAATATACTGCTATTCAACCAAGTGAAGCACACAATGAGGTAATATACTGCTATTCAACCAAGTGAAGCACACAATGAGGTAATATACTGCTATTCAACCAAGTGAAGCACACAATGAGGTAATATACTGCTATTCAACTGAGTATATTATTGATATTATAAATACAGTTAACTCATGATTATCCACAGAAATAGAGGGAACGAGTGCTGCAGATAATTTGCATCTTTATTAAAACAAGAGATTGTTTGATCCAAACTAGCACTCACCTGTTTATGAACATATCATTGTATTATAAGATAATAAAAACATTTTAAATCAATGTACAGTATACTCAAAATGAACACATCACTTAAAGAGTCTGTATTAGTCTTCTGGTTCCTTTTTCCTTGTCTCTATGTATGTTCGTATCAGCTTGTCATCTTCCTAGTCCAGATAATTAAGAAGGTACAACCCTTCCCTTTCATAAACTTTGTGCCCACATGCTATTATCTCTCCCCTAAGGATTACAACTATCGGTAGCCCTGTCCTGCTGTCGATAATGCAAAGTGGACTGTATTTCATTTCCTATTCCTCATATGAATGTCTATTGTTTAGTTATATTAGCCTGGATTTAAGACCCATACCATAACATTTGTACACAAAACATGTAAAATAACAAGTTTGACCCCTTGTAACTTGTGAATGTAATGATTTGAAATCATTGGATCACTATTTATATAGGCCTAGCTTATAATGAGTGGAAAATCTACATATGGGAGACCTCGGGGCGGCGTACAGTGGGGGATATGGGGGGGCTAACTGTGTCTTACTACCTGTTCGAATTATATGCATACAACTAACTACTCTAATGAGTTTAGGATGAGGAAGTTTACCCAAATGTATGAAGCTGGTGAGGGCCTACATTCGACCAAGATTTCATTGGCAGTCTAGTCTAGTGCAAGAGTGACGCCGTATACGATGCAGATGTAATCATGAAGAGAGTCACTTCCCAGACTGACCAAGGTAAGGTTCATTCTTGAAAAGGACCTTTCCATACACAGTTTGACTCCACAAGTGCTAAATATATTCTTCAAGTATTTTAACATTGGGAAATGTTGTTTATTGAGGATCTCACAGAACAACATTTACTTTGAAAGAGTCTTGTAGTTTTCTTTCATGTCCACCACTAGAACTGCAACCTTGAGGATTGTTTGAGATAATCTTGTATTCAGTGACCAGAGTGGTACCAGGTGGAGCCGTGGAGCAGGTGGCGGTGCCCCCAAGAAAGAATTACCTCTGAAATAAGTTTGCCTCCCCCTAAATACATTTAAAATCATATGAAGCTTAAAGACTTTGCAAATAACTTTTAAAGGCTTCCAAATTTGCTGAAGGAGGACCCCTCCAAGTTTCTTCTGGAAGCATCCAAATTTCACAAACAATTTTGGGGAAGACTCTATCAAATAGTTTATAAAACTAATCTAATTTTCAATAATTGGGGAGGGGGGCCCCTCCAAATAGCTTTTAGAGACATCTAGTTTTTTAAACTTTATTGGGGAGGCAAGAGAGGTGGGGGGGTTTAAGGCAAGCTCATAAATAAACTTTATTTTTAGTTGGTCCTCCCTACACAATTAAGTTTCTGCCGCCACATTATTGGTAGTTGTAGATAATACCTACAAAAGAAGATTAAAATTGTTTTCTTTCTTGTGGGGATGTATAGGGGCCACAGAGCGATCACCCTTCTCCCCCCCAACCCCCTTAAATCCAGCACTGCTTGTGGATATACACTTGTTAAAACTGTGCAGTAAATGTTGATGATTGAATGACCTTAAGGATAATCTACGTGATTGCATAGTTATAATAGGTTATACTCTTAGTGGGTGTTGTTCTTATAGTAGCCAACCAGAACTCTTAAAATAAGTGTGTCATTATTCCTCTATGGTATTCAAACCTTCATATTGATCTAAGGAGGGTTTGTCCAATTTTTGGTGTGTGTGTGTGTGTGTGTACCGTGCTAAGTGACATAAGATGGGTATGGATAGTTTAGTAGAGGCTGCTTGCTAAGAGCCTAGGCAGGTATTAAAACATGTTATTTTGGGTAGTTATGTATTGTACCTTGCTTAGTAAGATCGTGTCAGCTCATTGAAGATGAGCATAGGAAGTAGGAGGGCAGTTCCACGAATAACGCAATGACAATGTTTAATTATTTTGTAATATTTTAAAGAAAATTTGATAAGAACAACAATTCTTATGAATCAAATTTCTATCAAACTCTTTACAAAACAACATAAACTTTATTTTAATCACTTTGATTTTTTTTTGCACTATGATATGATTTATTAATTAATTATTAGTTGGTAACAGAATGACATAGTTCCAACACAATTATCTGACTTAACATGAAAAGAGTACAAACTCAGCCCAACCACCCACATGTAGAAGCTACCAAATTTAGACCACTTAAGACAAACTTATCAGGTATACAATGATGTATTAGAAGTTAAATTTAATGTAAATATTTACTTATTTAAAAGATTTAATTCATAAGTAACGAAATGACCATTTTTGTGGTAACAGAATTGTGCTTCATAGATAGGTGTGTGCTATCAATATTAGGTGACTTGGCTTGCTGCTACCCAATTCTTGTCGTCCTCTGAACAAAGTAAAAGTATGCACATTGATCACTTCGTCTCATTTCATAACATGCTGTACTACAAACATCAACTTGTGTTACTCGTCCAGCAAAAGAAACCAAAGTCTCCTTGAAACAAAGAAGAGATATGATTGAGACATTTGTATTTCTGATAAGAGGAATTGCAACTTCATCTCGGAACTTGGGGACAAAGAATAACGCTGCTACTTGATATTAAATGGAGCAACAGGAGTTACTGCAAGAAGGCTCTTGGTCTCCTGAACTGGAGATATGTCATCCTACCTTTCATCTGATTAATTTCGATGAATCTCTATATCTTGGGCAGGAACAAGGATCATTGTTATATTAGGACAATGTCTACAAACATATTAGCACTACGCACAGCAGATTCCCAGCTTTACATGTTGTCCAAACTGTATGTTTTAAGGTGCTTCCAATTCCATCAACAACATCTTTGCCATGGGACGTAGCATTATAGTTTTCCTTATAAAATCTTAAGGTGGCAAACAAAGATTGTTGTTTAGATTGACTTGCTGCACCATCACTGAAGAACTGATATAACATGGGTCACAAGCTTATCTGGAAAGCTATAAACATTATATTTATTGTGTTCTAGCTATTACACATTGGTATCCTGTGTTTTTCTCATTCCATACATAAGCTGTGAAAATGGTAGTTCGTGACTTGGTCCAATGTGAACTTTGAATTTCATTTTGTGTAGTTTTCTGAAAATTCCACTTGAATAACTACGTGTTCTTTACTAGCTTGTCTTTTTTTTCCCTCAAAAAATTTAGACTGTTGGCGTTTAATAATAGTGTGAGCTATAAAATTATGTTTTTACTTTTGGAGACCTTCAAGACAATGCTCCACTGTTCCTTCCATGTCTTGAAGAGTGACTCTCTGGTTCATTTTCTCCTACTGTTCCCATTTCACAACAGTTTTCATCAATATTTTATCCAAAGGGTACTCATGCTTTAAGGATATTTCAGAACACGTATTGCACTGTGAACAAACATAACTTTCTTCTTCTTAGTCACATACCATGGATCCAATCAAGTCTCGACAATAATGTTTGTTTCCAAAATATTTCTTTTTAAAGTATGGTAGACCTATGCATACATTTCATTAACATTGTTTTTAAAACCATAAAACATAACTTAAATGTATGAGTATGTAAACTTCATTCATCACTGAGCCTAATAGAACATAAAACTAATATTATTCGATCTCTAGTGACTGTCATTTCTTTACTTTTAGATGTAATTCTGTTACCGTTAAATATAGGTCTAATAAATTGTTGTACTTTTTTTTTAAACATCAGTTAATTATCTGTGGGCAAATTTATTATTGCATACAGCTTTTAAACTTTCTAAAAATATTATTTCCTCTCAGAGAACAACGATTAGCCATTTAACGGTAACAGAATGTTGATGAGTACGGGAAAAACTGTTCTGGACACCCCAGATTTGACTTATTTTTATTAAATCACGTCTGACTTATCTAGTTAGTCTAAATGTTAACTTTTATCACAATTTAAATGGCTTATAACTCGTTTAAATACCATTTTTGACTACCATAAAAGGCAATGCTTTTATGCAAATAGGGTTTGCTTATAATGTGACTTATGTTTGATAGTAATTTACACTTTGATAACTCATTATTTTTGCTAAAGTGTTTATAAACTATAAAACTACAGTATTTTATCTATCAAATAATATGGTTAACTTGATTATAAACTAGTTTCATGGAACTGACCAGGACCATTATTTGAATTTTGAAACCCAATAACCTGACACCAATCATGCTTACCTGTAAGAACCATGCAGTTCTATCATGACAATGGGCATGCTGACAAAGACGTCAGACTCGTATTTTTGTCCCTGATTGAGAGGTTTGGGTTTGATGTCCAACCAGGTAAATTGTGGTGTTTTATTCTAAATTATTTATAGCTCTGCCTCCACACGTACTTTCTCTAGACTCCTCTCCCTCGTCTGAACCTCATTAAGGGCAGCTGGGACGAGGTAAGATGAGGTGAGACGAGGTGAGACGAGGTAAGATGAGGTAAGACGAGGTAAGACGAGGTGAGACGAGGTGAGACGAGGTAAACCACAATAGATTTAAAGTATAACCAAGTTTATGTTAATTTTGGTAACGAGTGTCATCAATAACAAAAGAGATAACTAAGACTAAGCTAGAGTTAAAAAAAAAAGAAAACGTTGATTGGTATTTCTAGCAGGCTCGGATCTTTTTAAAATATAATAATATCAATATGTACAGGTCAGGTAATAACTTCATGGTATTGTTGAACTAAAAAGTAATCCCCATTCCAACAATTCTAGCTCTCCCTCCATCACAATCAAGTTCTCTCACATGGCTAATTTTAATTCAATTCCACATTTTTTGACACAATTAAAAATAATATATCCATCTATATATTTACTCATCATATAAATTACACTCTATGTTAAACAAGCAATACTATCTAATTTATCAATTTGTTTTATTAATTCTATTGGTAGCTTACCACTTATTGTTGATCATCCCACAAAAAGTTTCATCAATAATAATAATAATAATAATAATAATAATAAAGGGTTTCTACTCAACTTGACCAATGAAGTTCCCGAACTTTTCCCCCCAATTTACCCTGATCATTTCCTAAAATTCTTGACTAAAAAGTAAGTTATATCCTTCTAACTTCCCCCCGCCCCCCTCATTTTTATTAATCTTTTTTATGTATAATAATAAGTTTTAAAATTTAAATAAACAGTTTTTTTAAATCTGTATTAACATTGTTTACTAGGAATTATAAAATACATATTACAAAACTACAGTAGTTTGAATAACATTATTATTTAATGATTATTATATTTCCTATTTCGAGTGAAACAACATTTTCCCAGATTTTTTATTGTAATTTACCAGATTCCCCGACTTATTCCCATTTTTCCCCGATCACTTCAAATTCTGGGCTAGTTCCAGTTTACCTTGTAATAATTCAAAATGTCACAAACCTTCTGGCAATATGTAGTTTAAACAAGTCAGCCCTGAAGCTGGTGCAACATACAACACAGAGACATGTCCTCAGAGAAGACTAAAGATCAAATAAGAAGATCATAAAATAATAACAAAGAAGATTTAATTTTATGAAATAATAAAGTTATTTCAAACAGCCTTAGAGTTAAAAATGGTCGAAAATGTCATTTTGCTGATTATTATTAAATTTGAAGACATATCTCTGAATGATTATCATGAACCGGCTGTCACAAAATGTAATTCTAGAGTTATTCTATTAAAATAATTTGTTTAGAGCTGTCCTGGTCCGATCTGAATACATTCAAAACAAACCGGTCACAGCCCGGGCCTAGCAATTGCTAAGGAAAATGTTTTTAAAGATAAATAATTAGTGTGTAGCCTTAAATCAACATGGCTCCTGTATGATATCAGGTCATATGTTATGAAGGAGGAACGTAGTTTTTTTAAGCATTTTTTCTGCTTGGCACAAATCTGTGATAGATGATCATTGAGTAGGAAGTTTGTTAAAAATGGCGAAGCCTATGAAAGATGAATTTGGCCTGAAAAGGAAACAGATGACATTCATGACAGGACTTGAAGACCCCCTTAAAAATTAACATTGTAAAAGTAGGAAGCTTTCGAGAAGGCCTAGGCCACAGACAAGGAAAAAAATTGTACTCACAGCAACATGTAGCTGCGAACTGACTTCTCAAAACTGATATTTGCTCCCAAGAGAGGCCTATTGTACTTCTGCCTAACAAGTACAATAAAATGTGCTCATGAATAACCTGGGGGCAGCTTAAAATGAAGAGAGAACCCAAAATAATATATTTTAATTAGGCTAACGAATACTGTAGCTTATGTGCTAAACTAAGGAGCCATCCATGTATTTTAATCATTTCTAAAATTAAAATTAACTTGATTAATTCAGCCTAGGGCATAACCTGAACAAAGTCTAAAATAGCACATCAAATATTGACTTAAGTTTGTTTTAAAAATACAAAAAAAATATTGTGAAAATTAATTTGGTGGGAATAATGAGGAGGTCAACCAGTACTATTAGGCCCTAGGCTATGTAACTAGGCAATTAACTTCACTTCGTAGTAAATTTAACTTTAAGCGATTTGACTTGATGAAAGTGACCACAAGTATCCGTAGCGAATATATTTTAGAAGTAGTTAAACATAATATTGACAATATCATGGAAATACCAAGACAAGTTTAGTATATTGATTATTATGACACTTTCCCAACCCAATTTAACCTAACCTTTCATGTGTTAGTAAATTTAATTTATAGCTATGGATAAAATAACTTATTCAATGTAATAATTAATAATCAAACAATGACATATCCATTTTAGTGTGGAGAGTTATAGGTTTGATGCAAATAATCATTGGATGACATCATTCGTCAAGTACAAAGTATCACGAGATAGCTACCAGTCAGTGTCAATATTTAAATTTTAGAAATGATTTGGGTGATGTGTTGTCAGTTCGTTTGAATGTTGTCTTTAATAAAAGTGTTAAAATTTCTAAATATGTATGTCATTTGATTCTAAATGTGTTTGTGTGCATGATAAAGTGAATAAAATATTCAAACGTTGTATCATAACAATATAAGAGAGTCTAAAATGGGATAGATAAAGCCTGGGCGCTGTTCCTTTCCAAACAAACTTAGCCTATCCTTCAAAACAACGTATTGGTCTAGTATGGTTACGTGTCTAAATGGTGTAAGAAAAATATTTCAAATAAGTATAGAATCATTAGATTCGCCGTTTCCTCGTGGGTAGGCCTATGGATGGTATTGACAGATCAGGCATCATTTCCACTAAACATTTAAGGAGTAACTAAGATTAATTTGAACTGGCCAATAAGTTGAACGTTTGGTTTGATCATGCTGACCAGAGAAAACCAAATTCTAACCTGTCAGATTGGTTCCCACCGCAGTCATCCCTGAAGCCGATACCAGAATCACTATTACTAGAAGTGGTCGTTGCCGTGCTGCCCGCATTGCTGGGTTGTGGAGAGTTGGCCACAAGGTGCTCTTCCTGGGTACTACCTTCCCGTCCCACATACAGAGTCCTCACAGCCAAAATAACCGACTCTGAAGATCCCGGGAACTCTCGACACAGACCGCTCACCGGGTCTACGCCGCAACACAGCTTGAATGTGTCAGCCTTCACCGAGTGCTGACTGTGGGACCCATGAAGACTTGGCTCAACTGCAAACACGTGGCACGAACTGCTCGGAACAGACTCACCGCTATCGTCTGTGTCAACGTTTGCGGATGTGACCAGTCCAAAATATTTCTGTTCGTCATAAGAACTTGAGCCGCAGAAGGTGACTCTCTCCGCTGGATATTCTGCAAGGATGGACTGGTTGCAGTTGGTGAGCACGAGACTCCTTGTACCAACACTCATGAGGACCAGCGTGTGAGCTCGTTTCTCTGCTCGCAGCCTCTTGATGCAACCTCGGACAACTTGAAGTCTACTTCCAGGTTGAAGTTCTCTTGGCATTTCGATAGTTCCCAAATATCCCACTATGGCTCTGTATTCAACACTGTCAACTTTCCCCTGGGGTGGGGGATATATTCTAGGAGGTGGGACAGGCGCAGGTTCCCAACGTTGTGGCAAGGGGGGTGTAGATTTACAGGCCACTCGAGTTGTTGTGACTGTTGGTAGTGTAACTGCTTCTCTCTGCTGTTCTTCAAACATTGCACCGGTGCGTAGGTCCCTTACAACTTTGGCTGCTCGACTTTGTTGGGTTGTAGTCCCACGATGGTGTTGGCGAGGCTTATGGATATATCTTGGCTTCGGTCTTGTGGGTAATATAACATCTTCATCCGAACTGTCAGAATAATAATTCTCCGCTATTTGCAGATTGAGAATACCAGAGGATCCACCGATCATACGAACCACATCGTCATGAGGTACCTTACTCACACTTTGGCTATTCACGGCCACAAGGTAGTCCCCTGGACGAAGGCCAGCCTTTTCCGCTGGGCTGCCTGCGACGATACAACTGAGTATGCACGGCTGTTGGCCTGATATTGTGAAGCCAAATCCATTCTTACCTCTGCTCACTTCTACAGTACGAATACCGTAGTTTGGCCGCTTTTTACGCCGCCGTATTGGATGCATTTTAGGCCTGTTTATTGAAATATTCTGATAAAGGTTCCAACACGCACTCCCATCTATATATTTAACACATTACTTGAAAAAACAAAGTTTTATAGTTACATAAATATTTTAAATGACGTAACCAAAATGTATATTGAATCGCAGCATTGAAGATTTTTACTATAACGAAATTACACATACTAATAATATAACGAACGTTAAACTGTTACTTTCAAGTGTCTTTAAGTAGACGACAATTTAGTAAGTCTATAATAACGGAAGCCATTTTAAACGTGTAGAGCCTAGAAAACTTTTGACAACAATAGCACCTGAACGCTACCTATACGAAAATATCTCAAAACAAGGTAATTATAAACCTTGCTCGTCTCCTTGCCACACCTAAAAGCGCTTATCTACGTATATGCCTTTGACAATAATTTATTATTTTTAATAAGAGGTTTTTTTGTGTTAATTTGATTCTACACCTGCACCAGTTGGACTAACAGTATGTTATTTGAGTGAAGTTAAATTGAATAAATTGTTTCTTCTCAATCACAAAAAAGATTTTTTTTAAATATTTATGGAATAAATAATTATTAAATGTAAATGCATTATATTGAAACACAAACTGGATTGGTATAACATTATCTCCCAATTTGCTATACACACACATGTATCAACATCCAAATCCAAATAATAAAAAGTGTCTTCTCCCATATTTTCCATTTATGCCAGCTATATGGTTTTAAAATATCTCTTCAGTGTCATTAAACTTTGTAATACTTTTAAAATAATATAATACTACTTTTAGGTAATAAAATATATATATTAGGGCTTCAGGATTACTGGTTTATAAACGACGGATTAGTTCATCGTTAAACATAATTTATAAATCACATTTAATGACGGGAAGGTAGAAAGATCACCCCAAATAACCATAACAATCTAAAAATAGGAGTGGCATAAATTAGAAAAAAAACTTTTGGGTGTAGTATAAAATCTACATTTGGTAGGCAGGTATAGCAATACTCCCCATGCGGAAAAATCATATCTATCATTATCTGGCAATCAAATTCATCCAAATCCGGCTTGACCAAGTAAAAATTAAGTTGGTATGCCAGAACGATGCTATAAACGGTCAAAATGCCAATCAAGCTAAAATAAGCCGAAGGAAAGTCCCAGTCAAGTATGTCCATTTATCTCTATACTACGCTGTATACACATAAACATATGCCTTACAAAGGACCAAAGTGTAACGCTCAAGTTTGTCATTTGCTTGAATCTGAGGGGACAGATCTAACGGTGTATTTCAATGTTCTTGTTTGAAAACATGTCTGGTCCATAAATGTGTTATAATTAGAAAACAGTGTATAGCATACACTTGAGTGAAGAAAGATGTCATTTAAGAATATACAAGCCAGTTTCACAAGTAAGAGAGTACAAATACAAGTAAAATATTTGATATAGGTATTAGAATATATAGCTATCAATCATTTTGTGTATATTCTGATAAGATTATGTTGTTATACAATTCTTATATTGGTTTTAATAAAAGTAAGATATTTATCATTTGAGCATATAAGCTATGCACATTAAATACGTTTAGGTATTCATGTTTCTATTTTTTTTTTTGAGGCAACACTCTTATATAAGTCATCTGACCTTTTATCGCTGCTCTTTGTTACACAGTATTTAGCAGCTGTTCGTTGACATAATTAATTTAAAAGCGTCTAAGTAGAATTGTTTGTGATCATTCTTCATCTTTACCCCTAAGTAAACCCAAATATTGGACGAGAAAGAATAGTAAAATGAAATGGAGGAGACAATTAGCTTCTACATCGGTCAGGACAAGCAAATATAATTTAGTCACCCATTTACCGGGAAACAAACATGGTTGTAACTAGCCAAGACCCCACAAGAATGTTTTGATCTTCTTATTGATAACGACATTGCAAAATTTAATTACAGATGGTATAAATACTAAAAAAAAATATATTGAAAGTTTATATATAAACAAAAGCTAATGCCGGGAAACTAATCAAGTCGAAATGAAATGTTTTTTGGCCTATTGATAATATCTGGCACATACAAAGGAGGTAAACTAAATCTAAAGGTTCTTTTCAACATAAATGGACTCGGAGTTGACATATTTCATTCAACGATGTTTCTTGATAGATTATTTTTATTATTACTACGAGTAATCGCTTTCAACAATATTTTGGACAGACAAAAAAGAAAGGAGCTAGATTTCTTGTGACGCTAACACCACCGGCAGCCTGAATAGCTCGAGCAACAAAATACTACAAAACTGATTCGTTTTATCTTTAGGGAACCAACAACGCATTAGGAACTAATCCTGAGCCCATAACCTTTAAAAGTGTTTAAGTAGAATTGTTTGCGATAATTTTTCATTTTTAAAACAATAAACAAAACAAGACCTACTTGATTTACAATAGTTAGGTAACAAGATTACCCCAAGAGTGCAACAGTGTACAGCCTGGGTATTTAGGCACGAATTATTATGTTCTGACAATTATAATGTTGTAGTAGTGTTTCTATTAAATATAATTATGCTTTTTCTCCTTAATAGTTTGTTCTATATACGGACCCCAGCATTCTTGATTAGTGTTAGGAATTGAAATAAGTTTGAAGGACTTGGAACTATTGAATTTAGTTATTTTAGTTGATTAAGAGGGCTGTGAAGTCTAGCTTTTCTTATTTAAGTGATGTTTATGTTTTGCTCATATCTGTTTTAGTCTTTGATTTTTATTTATCGATGAAGTATTATTAAAGTCAAAAATGCAATCATAGTTAAGACTCGGTGAACGTAGTTTATGTTTTATTTAACTTCTTTTGAAGAGTAACTATGTGATAACTATTCTTGGTGGGTAGCTAAATTTAATTTAGATTTTATGGTGACCATGACAGGACAGTTATGTTTTAAAATAGTGAGTTGTGAGCTATACTCTATTGTAGGCCTAATCACGCAAATTAAGAAAAAAGCCCGTGCTGCTTTGCGTAGTGCATTTACTAATGCATTAATGAAACTTAATGAAGAACTTGTGTTGCAGATTATAGACAAGGTAAATGTACAATCTTGTTATGACTTGCTGGAGCAGAAGTTTACTGAATTAAATGCGATAGGCAAAGACATATTCAACCTCATGCTAGAAACATATTAAACATTGTTGGATTTAGATAAAGAAATTAAAGCTGCTGATGAATATGTGATGAAATGTAATGTGTGTAAGAATAAAATTTTAAAGGTTATGAACACGAGAAGTGATGATAATGTCACGAGTGTAAGTGTTAACATAAACACCGCATGTAAGAGAAAATTTAAGCTTCCAGTGACTGAAATAAAGAGGTTTGGTGGTGATGTGAGGGATTGTTTACAATTCTGGAGTCAATTCAAGAAAATTCATGAAGTCACGATTTGGTTGCGTCGATTCTATCATAGATGTTATAGAGTTGCTAAAGCTAGTAGGCTACTACACAGTGAATTGCAACCATCAAAGAGAATTTGACTTTCCACACTCTACAACAAAATTGAGTACAACTTGAGAGCATTGGGTACGCTTGGTGTTACAACCTACAAGTGTGCTGCTATTTTGTACCTCTTGGTAGAATCATGCATGCCAGAGGAACTTTTACGTGCGTGGCAGAGGAACTCCAACAATTCTAGATCTACTGATACAGCACTTCCTGACGAAGAAGGAACAATCAGAAGTAGGCTGAGTGATATCATGATTTTCATGAAGAATGAAGTGGAAGGAGAAGAATATTTCCCTTGCTGTAGCTGGTTTTGGAGTAGGAGTGGACCATAGATCAACAAGAAATAAGAGAGGCCAGTACCAGGTTGAAGATAGTGTGCCTACTGCCACTGGACTAATAAATATTAGAGTTACTCTTAAAAGGATAAGAAATTATGTGTTTTGTGACAAAGGTCATGCAAGTTAATATTGTTTTAAGGCACAGAAATGACATAATTAAAAGCGACAAATATTGAATGCTGCTTTTTATATATGAGGATGGGGCACAGTTCTAAGGTGCAAAGCTAGTTTAAGGTGTGCAATCTGTGGGAAAAGGCATCTTGTTCTGATATGTCATAATCTTGCTTCCAACAAAGAAGGTTTTAATAAATCCCCTGAACCCATAGCTGAAAACAATCAAGCATTGACAACCCCAGTAGTTGAGAATGCTTTATCTAACCATACTATTACTGAATTATTTCTACATACTCTTGTATTTTCACTAAGGGGTGTTGAAACTGAGCACCATGTTCGTGCTGTTATTGACACAGGGTCGCAGAAACCCTACATTTTGAGGAGTGCAGCTCTGGAGATGGGCTATTCTGTATTAAAGAGGGACAAAATTATCCATGCATTGCTTGGTGGCGTTCAAACAGCTCTGTTTGAACTTGAATGTTATCAGATCCAGTTAGGCAGCCTGGATGGCAAATATTCTTGTAATTTCCAATCATTGGAACAGCAATTAATATGTGGGAACATATTACATGTCAGTGAAGGTTTCTGGACACAAGAACTACGGGACAACCACATAAAAATTACAGACAGTATTGAGGGTCTTGCTCCTAAAGAGGTTCTTATAAGGGCTGATGTGGTCAGAAAGTTGCTAACCGGTCAGCGTCACACTCTACACTGTGATCTTGTTGCAGTTGAAACAATACTGGGCTGGATTCTTATGGGTAAGGTCCCCAAAGGAGAAGCATGTGAGAGTAACGCCATGATGGTGACGGAAATGTTTGCTGCTAGTTCCAATATTGCCGATTTATAGAATCTGGATGTGCTAGAAACCTCGGATCCAGGACAGAAGAAGTCAAGACAAGAAATCGAGTGAGAATCTAAGGATAACTTCATTGAGACGGTAACAGTGAACTCGTATGACCGATATGAAGTCCACATGCCTTGGATAGAGGGCCATCCACCCATGCCTTCCAATTACAATATGGCCCGTAAAAGATTCGAGACGACAGTAAGTAAATTGAATATGGATGGTTATTACAAAGCTTATCAACAAGTATTATATGAGAGGAGAGTAAAAAGTATTATTGAAGTTGTTAGTGATTCCGAGATACGAAACTATGTACACTATGTAGCAATTATTTCTCCAAGTAAACAGAATGGGGCCAGTCAAGCATAAACATCACTTACCCTATATCACCGACCTGGCTAAGCACCTCGAAAAAACAAACAACCGACCACATAAAACACACGCTAGCAACTGTCAACAAGGAGCCTAGTGCCACATCTCACCGCTAAAGACCACCACCACCTCTACCATGTTCAATCCGCCCAAGAGAAAAGACTAGAAAAAGAGGGTAACTGCCAGTATTTGCCGGAATAATGGAGAAGGTTCTTCTGCCACGCGCACCCCCCTCCCCTGTTCCTCTCCTGTTCGACGAGTGTGCGCCATATAAAAAACCATCCGTCGAAGAACACGTCACTCTCAGACGTTGCTGAGATCATGTAGGACTAAGCGTCGGCGTAACGGACATATTAAGATAATGTAAGGATAAATTCATTTTCGACTTAAATGTAAATTATTGGAACTTTTCAAAATTCTTTTTTGGTCTTTATCTATCAAATTTAATTATAAATTACTTGCATAAAACTTCGCCTTTGATTTACTTTAAAATGAGAGTATTGTTTTGTCAGACATTTTCTGTGTTATTGATATTAGGCGTTATGCTCGAACTTTATACTTAACAAAATTAACTTTAATTTTTTGTAGTATTGTGGTTAGATGAGTATAGTAAATATCAAAATAGGAGAGTGTTATTAGATTAGAACTTTCCAATATTATCCATTATGTTATAATGTTATACATTTCAAAATTAACTTTATTTCGTCTCAATTGCAAATAGTGTTGCATTTTAGGTTGGCAACAGTAAGGTGGGAAAGTGTAGAAATATGATGCCGCAATTTTCAGTATTGCTAGAAGGGAATATTGCACTGGAGTATTATATATATCAACTTAACTTTATATTTTTTAACTAGGTTCTCGATGGTAACTTTTATAATAGCGTTGTCAATCTCTTTGTGTCAAAAAAGTTAGAGAATATTCTCGATATTTATAATTGTACTATTAGCCTTGTTTATGACATATGCTAAGATAATTTTGATTT
Source organism: Timema shepardi (assembly GCA_902151425.1). Classification (NCBI taxonomy): domain Eukaryota; kingdom Metazoa; phylum Arthropoda; class Insecta; order Phasmatodea; family Timematidae; genus Timema; species Timema shepardi. The sequence continues at coordinate 60,619 of CABFVX010003915.1, read as the reverse complement.
CTGCAATTAGGTTTTTAGCGTACATGTTAAATGTTAGCGACACTAGGTATATTTGTTGGGACTAAAACTGTTATGTTGCCTTTTTACAACAGGTTCATAAATACGTTAGTTAGGAAAGATCATCTACTGTATTATGTATGATCATATTCAAGTCAATTATAATGTTATGCATTAATACTAATATTTTTGTAATATATTTAGGATACATAATAATAAATAACGTAATGATTAGAAGGAAAAGATAAAATATTTATGGAACAATGTTTTTATTGGATAGTATTTATTTATGTTAATAATGCTTTTGTCACTTACGACAATGAAATATACAAAGAACTATCGAATGCTCTTCTATTATATGCTTATTATTTAATAAAGTTTGGCATAAAATGAAATCTAAAAGATTTTAAGACTTGAAATTATTCTATAGCATAGTTACGCCATATTATCCCTATGTCTAAAAAAGCGCACTGTCCAAATATACTCTTTTGGTTAGCCCTAACTTTTTTATATATATTATGTTATGCAACCTGTGAAGGTGGATCGTAGTTTCCCGCTACTCATAAAAGTGAGATGCGTGCGCTAGGGACATGTTGAGTGCCAAGCACTTTATAACTCACAATTTTAGGATATTCACTCTACGCGCTCCTAGTTATTTTTATGTGTTTTTTCTTTCTTTTAACTGTAGGTTTTGTTTATGGTTATGTATTGTATCCCTCTATATTTTAGAGTTTGGATTACAACTACTTAGCTCATCATCATGTTGTCAAAGAGAACAGTAATACCAAAGTAAGACCTGTTTTTGATGCTTTGGCAAAATAAAAACGTAATCCATCATTGAATGATTGCTTAAAGAAAGGTGTTAATTCAATCTAGTGTATCCTATCAGTTTTAAGACATTTCAAATTGAACAAAATTGGTGTCATGTCCGATACTAAGAAGGTTTTCCTGCAAATAAACTTGTGAGTTTTATGGGTGTATAAGAATGAAGAGGGACAAGTAGTAGTATTTTGTCATACAAGTGTAGTGATTGGTGTATTTTGTAGTATTTTTATGCTAGGTGCTGTGATTGATAATCATCTACAAGAGGCTTTATTCAAGTGTGATGATTATACTTTGTATTCCAAGCTCACATTTTTGAAATTAAAGAGCTTTTATGTTTACAATTGTGTCAAAAGTGTTGAGAATTAACAAGAACTAAATAAGTTCATTCAAGAGGCTAGTGAGCTGATGTTAGAACTAAAATTCGATCTTATAGGATGGGAACACACTATAACAAAAAAATATTCCAACATGTGATGCTGTGGAACAGTCTTATGTGTTAGACCTAAAGTGGAACCGTGTAAGTGATACATTAGAGATTAGTTCAGAGTGTCTAACAAACATTAGCCTGAATGGGGTAGCAAAAAAAAAATCTCTCCATGGCTTATCGTGGTTTTTACCCCATTGGGTTTTCAGGCCCTGTGTCATTATGCCCTAAGTTATTGTTGCAAGAAACATGGGAATCCAAGCAGTATCGTCTAGTGATCAAAATTCTTAGGCAAGCTTTGAAGGGGTGCCCCCAAGCTTAAAAGGGGAGATCCCGGAATTTAAAAATATGTGTTGTGCTTCAAGAAACTATTTGGAGGATATTTTTTATGATAGCTGTGGCTTTGGGCGTCCTTCTGTGTTATTGTGTTATTACTTATTATAGACATATACTTATAAATGTCCGTTTTTTAAATTTCACTGATACTGTAACCCTTTTACAACACCTAAAATAAAAAGATAATGTTTGGCTCACAACTCCAGCGCTAGTTGACCTCGTCTCAGCAAGGCCCCACTCCATTAACATATCGTGGCAATGTCAACATCGAACTGACTAGAGGGGCCATAGTTCGTGCCTCCCCACGAGTTGTGTGCCACGCCCAATAAAAAAGAAGATGGACGATATGCGCAAACTGGATGCACATCGTTGGCTGTGTTCAGAAACTATTAAAGTTATTGTTGAGCGCGCTTTTAAAAAAGCGTAGGTTATTGGAGTATGTTCTGGAAGGTTGTTAACCCTTACCCCTCTCCCCGTCTTTTGGTTCTGCGCCTTGAGAACACATGGCTTCATTCGTCAGGTATATAAGGGCATCGTTCTGTAATGCTGGTAAACATTAAACTACGCTCTCTAGGTGAGAGACCTTGGTCCTAGAATAGGTTTATATTTGTATATTCAAAATTCTGTTTGGCTGTAATGATTCAAAATTATCGCTTTGGATTATTTATTTTTAATTTATCACCTAATCAGATGTCAACAGTATCCTCCATCATTCCCCCTTATAATTCATCTTCGGAGGCTTCATCAGTTGTCTCCCTGTGGAATATTATATCTTGGTAGAAATTCATGTTAGGATTTTACTCCCATCCTTCACCAAAGTGCAGGTCCAGTAGCCGTTTTACATCCGCGATCTTTTGCCTCTTTACAGGAACACCGTTGGGAATCAACGATAGTGTTAACCGTGAAACATCCACCTTTGGCTTAAATACTTTTCTGGACATTCCTATATAAATGTCATACAACGGTTCACCGTTGATAAGAATAGGACCAGTTGGAATTGATCCTCAGGTAATGATAAATCTCCTTGAAGACGCAAACTTGAAATGCCAATAGCCAGTCTTCCACATCGTTTGTTGTGACACAAGCTTCCAATTCAAAGACATACCAGTCATCCCCCAGTTTTAAAAGAGTCCCATGTTTACTGAAAATCTCCCAATATTGTTTATGCTTGATAATAGTATCAAGAGCTTGGAGTTGAATCTCTATGCAATCAAAGACTCGATATGGCGGCAGGTAAGACTGCCCTGTTACAGGAAAAACCAAATTAACTTTTTTCAAATGCTGTGGGGCACAGTTTGCAAGTCAACTCATGAACATGCAAATCATAGAAGAAAATTTTATTTTGGCCAAACAGCCATCTGTGAAGAGCGAAGTATAGAAGAACCTTACAAATTCATGTTTTTCAACCTGTGAAAAACAGTGGATGAAATCTATGCTGAACCCTTGGCTCCATCTGATTCAGTTCATGTGTAACATGTGAATACTTTGTCTCGGGGTTGTTTGTCAGTGGCCGTTCCTCCACATATAGTGAAATTGTATGTGTAGAACTGCCTACTATAGTACGTGGCTTAGTCAGGTATCTTGGATAACACTTGGTTTTTCTGGCAGTCAAAATAAATAGTTACCTGTCCGTTGCTATTGGCTCTTAACTGAGGAAAAAAATGCATTACTTCTTCTTTTGTGTAGTTCTTGCTCTGCAACACAAGATGTGTTTCCAGCTTGTATTTTGAGCTCATACTGTATACATTTCGAGCATTTATCTACAAGTAGGGAACCAAAGTTCAAATTGTAGTCATTAGTAAAGAGTTTAATAGAAGTACGAATATGACACTTTGAGTTCTGTTGAAACATTTTTATTGTACTTTTCACTAAGTCTTGAAATTGAAAGGTAGCTCGGTAAATATTGCTTTGTTTTTCTAAGGGGACAGGACTTTCAATGTAATACTTTACTGCAGCCTTTTTGTCAACAAAATGGTGAGACCTGTGGTCTCCCCCTTGTTTTTACTGGGCAAAAGTCCCATTTTAAAATGTATATTGCACACTCGCTGAGCTCGTTTCAAATTAATGCCCAAAATAGAACAAAAGCCTTTCTTACATACATTCACGAGTTCTGTTTTTCCATTTGTTGTTTTTAGGACCAGGACACGATTAATAGTTTATCATATTTGCTTTCGTTCAGCTCGAGGTCTTATATGCTTTGGTGATACACTGTGAGTGTACTTGAGGATAAAATTGTCCTGTAATTGCTTGTCTTTTTCAGAATAAAAGGCTTGGTGGAACTTGCGTATATATTGCATTGAGAGTTCACAACATTTAAATAATTTACCAGCATGTTTGCACTGGGGAAGTCTTGGCAACGATTTTGCAGAATATCTTTTCATTTTATCCAAGGCCCTTTTCTATATCTCCGGTTTTGTATGTCTTTTACGGCCTTCTCCCCTCTCACAAGGTATAACCTGGGACCTTCTAACATTGTCTTCATTAGACAGCACACCTTCCATTGTGTACGCTAAACTTTCGTAAAATTTCACAAGAGTCTGGGCTGAGAAAGAAAAATAACTAAACAAAAATCAAAATATATAAATAAATTCACTTATTTTGAAGGTAGGCTTAATTAAATTATACCTTTTGCGTAGCCAAACATATGTTTAACCTAAACCTAAGATATCAAGCACAACAGCTCCTTGAAACTAATACATGACTATGCTACACATATTAAAAATTAACGGATTTGGAATATATTTTGATTTTTCATTCATACCCTTTCTAAATATTATCTAAATAATTCTTTTAAAGCACTAGAATAATGAAAAAAACCACCAACCAATTTATCTCCCTTAATTCGCTAAGAAAACGACACAAGTAACACCAAACTACAATGATTGATACACACATAGACTATCACCAATGGATAGTAAAAAAAAGATAAATCTTTGAAGTTATTTCTGGAAACGTATTTAACATAAACAATGGTCTGTATCAACGCTTGAGGTTACATTGTAAAAAACTATTTAATTATCTCAACAGTACAAAACTGAATTGATGATATAAGAGAAGTGGAGATGCGGCGAGTTTTGTAGGTCATATTTTTAAAATGTTTTGTTTGAGATGGAAACTAAGTAGATGTGGCATTTCAAGTTAAAGAAATACATTAATAAGTGATTTATTTGTTAACCCTCTTTTAAAGACAGCTATAACATTTAATAGTATTAAGACTAAATTATTAACGTTAGTTCTATTATGTTAGTCATATTAAAATCGAGGTATCTAACAAACAATGACAAAATTTATACTTTAACACTATTAGTTGTACTATGAGAACTCCCATGAGATGAATCGCTAGAAATTAGAATACATATATGTCTTTAATAAATTTCCAATGCAAAGAAATAGAGCAAGAAATGCTGGAAAGTTATATTTTAAATAGCTTGACTAATCGTTCACGGCAGATGAGACATCGTTTACTTGACATGGTGTGGAAGGTGGTGTTATTATAACCGTCAAGCAATCGCCTTTATCATATTCATCCTCCTCTGGAGGATCGTCTTCAAATAACGGTGGAGCCGGGGGATCTCCATTCTCCTCCTCTTAGTACTAGCGAAGCGGAAAGAGCTCGATTGATCGCTTCAGGAATAAAATCATCTAGATCAAACAGGACCTCCTTTCGTCCCGTCTCATCGAGATATATGTAGATCGCTCTTTGGAGTCAGTATTGGACACTACCGCACACGGCCGCCTCATGCGCCCACTGGTAGATAGATCGAGGGTATTTTTAAAACGCATTAAATTCCTCATCCGAAGAATTTGACGATGTCGTTGCACTGTCGGACATATCTCAATTTAGATGAAAGTCGAAAAATGAAGTATTGGCTTTACACCGTATTACCTTTTATATAGTAATTTTTAAGGTCAACAAACCCTTTCTAGCATTTCATCCTTTAAACAAAAGATAACACGTTTCCCTTCCTAGCGTACTTTTCAAAATACTTGGAACTTGTTAAATTCATATCGATTCAACATCGATGTCTTTTATATATCAAAATAGTGTGATTTTACAAAAAATATCTTAGAATTTCAAATAGTAGGATGTTGTAACATGAAAACCTTTTCTATCATTTTCTTTATGGCGAAATTTGTCTACGCAACAAGTATTTTTCATGTTTCCAAATTAAAGAGATACTCACGCGGAAAGCATATTTTTGAAAGATTGAGAGATGTATTTGGACATTGTACTGAGAAAATTCTTCTTAATTTTTTTTTTGTAATCTTGTGTTAATTGTTTACACAATAACTTTTGTTTCTCTACTTCTTATAAAGAGTTAATCATGTGTAAAGTTAATTTAAAAAATTGTAAGATGCATCTAACGTTTAACGCATCATACCACTCGATCATAATAGATAAAACCTAGTCAGGATGTGCAAGTTAAAGGATCAATGGTCTCAACATTCAAGGTGTCGGATGGAGAATTATGCATAATCATTTCGTACCATTTCAGAATATTTTGAGGGATAAACAGGAAAGACATATTGTTTAAGGTACAAGATCTAAGCCGCCAGGTATCAAGGAGCGGGTGGTAAGATGATGGATACATCGTTTAAGGTACAAGTTTTAAGCTGTCAAGATCTAAGGACAAGCTGGTAAATGGGGTGGGTGGTAATAGGATAGGATTAAAAGAATTAACCTTGACATGATTATGGCAGGCAGATAAGTCCTGACAGGTTTAAAGAGAAAGAATTCCCATTTAAGACTCTCAATGTGCAAATTAAAGGATGAATGGTCTCAACGTTTAAGGTGCCGGGTGCGGGGTGAGTGGTAAGAGGATGGATTGGAGCTGGATGGGATCAACACTGTCATTATCGAGCCAGACTACCCCTTGTTCAGGATGGATACAGAAAGTGGTTGAAAGGAGGTAAGAGTCCAGGATGAGGACTGGAAGTTGTGCAGATGAAGGCTGGAGGTAGGAGACTGGGAGAGAAGCGTTTGGTGGGCATTTTAAGAGAAGGGGATGAAGGTTGGAAGGAGATTACGGGATGGAAACTAGAATCTAGACTCAAAGGAGGAGGGGGGTTGCAAGGAGGGGGCCATAACGACAAAACCAGGGACATAAGGTACTTTTGTGTAATTGAAAGCCCATGGACATAGGCGGACTCAGCTCTTATACATACGTTTTATGGGGCAAACATTCACGCACTTAAGCTCTTTTCTACGTAATAGAAAGCCCTCTTTCTAATTACTTATATGACTTACAAGAATTTTTAAATGACGGTATGTGAGGAATTCGAGTTATATCAGTAAATATGGCTAGTGCTAAAAATATTAAATAGTGTGTATGTGATGCTTTGGTTACTAAATTAGTTATTCATACTCTAATTGAAATACACATTAGAAAGTTAATAGTTTCAGGTTTGAGCCGCGTTGGGGAAATAACAACTTCTTACGTTTCGGGTGTTGTTACAACAACCATTTTCTAGAATGTATGATGAAACACACTGTATAGAGGATTTGACTAACTTGACAGAAGCGCCAAGATGATTTGGGAGTTTTCAAGCTGATTTTTCTGTTTGAGGTATAAGTTGAATTCGCATTCTTTATTTTCGTGGTATATTATTGTTTACCTATGAAATGAATTTGTGAGATAAATAATTACAAGTTCATTAGTCAATTTGCCCATGTTGAAATATGCCGAAAGCTAGGCTACGCCAAGTTGGGCCGACAAACAAAACGACCCAAATGTTGTGGTATTATTAAACAATCATTTTAAATCATATAAGAAAACTTATTTTATATTCTGTGAGAGATACACACACACACACACACACACACACACACAC